>REGO01000250.1:2162822-2197610 GCA_010120015.1 Rhombomys opimus
TGGAACCTCTGCTCAGATGTAGCCTGTGGTAGCTCAGTAACCAATTGGTTTCCCAAAGTGAGGGGAACAAGGACTATTTCTAACAGGAACTCAATGAAGATACCTGATAAAACAGGATCAGATTAATGAGGGGGAGGTCCCCCCTATCAGTGGACTGGGAAAGGGCACAGTGGTGATGAGGGAGGGAGGGACTGGGAGGGAATGAGGGTTCGGGACACGGCTGAGATACAGAGTTAATAAAATGTAACTGATAAAAATAAAATAAAAAAAATAAAAAAAATCTTAAAAACAGATTATACCAGAAACTTGAAATCAACCTACTTAAATCTGATGGCCTTTGTCAATATTTCTATGGGTTTTCACAGGTTAATTCCTTCACTATGGTTTAATTAAAAATGTTCTCTGTATATTTTCTTACCTTAGCGCTATGAAAACTTCCTTGTACAATGAGTGCTAATTAGAGAGAGAGTGCAATCAGAGAGAAATTGTTGAATATGTGGCCCATGGAAAATTCATAACATAGAAATGATTTTAATGAATGTGAAGAGTTTTAAAAATCTTAGGTAAAGTTTGGCTCCCCTTTAGAAGGTGTTTTAAAAATAGCCAACTTTCTACTGCTTAATATTAAATGGTAGAACTCTCAACTAGGACATTTAATGATACCTCTACTTGCAAAATTTTAGTGTGCATGAAGTTTTAAAAACGCAAAATACATGTAGGCTGAGTATGGGGTCAGCTCCACATATGAAATAAATGAAAGTAAAGCTTTAGATCAATGGATGTCAACAGATGGCCTCTGTGTATTTGTCACATGATCCAATCACTCTCACTCTTCAGTGACACAGCATGTGCCAGCTAATGTGCTCATAAATAAATAACTCATTCTTACATCTGATACAGATTTCAGGATTTTTCCAATAATATAATAAAATAGTCCCTTAAAATTAATGTGAATATTCCTATATGGTACCCTAATGGTTACAATATGAAGCTCAATTAGTATTAAATTTTCTATGTTACCTGCTACTCTTCTGTGCCAAAAATCTATTAATATTTGCAAGAACTACTGACATTCATTACAATATGATCCACTGTCTTCAATACAGTTGTGAAGCTTGTGACAATTCTAATATATTCTACTTGCTAGCTTTCTATTCCTTTCTCTAAACTATTGATGGCTGATAAGCGTCAGTGTCAGAAACAAAACATGCTAAAACCTGAATCACAGGCACAAAATAAATACCTTGGTAGAGGAATGGACGTGCTGCATTTGAGGTGTGGATTTTAGAGGGTGGTTAGGCAAGAATACTATTCTCAAAGAAATGGGATCACCCAAGAGCAGACGCAAGGACATTTCTTATCTGAGATCCTGGTTTAGAATATGATTGATATGATGACAGAATTTCTTCTATTTATTAACAGAAATGCAAAATCAAGAGACAAGGGAGCATTAGATTTCTAGATAGGTGAATAAGAAATAGTGTATTGATCTTGGGCTAAACTGTGTCAAGCAAGATATGCATTAGTTATGCTTCTATTGCTCAGTCACTACCATAAAAGAGTAGGATGAAAATTATGACTTTCCACTATGGGCATGACAGGGGAAACTATGGTCATTGGAGCAATAGAAGTCATAAGATCCTCCAGTAAACAATGACAATGATACAAATATTTGATAATAGCGTGGTTGGAATAACCAAATAAAAAGGCTTTGGAGTAAGGGATGGATAAACATTAAGAAGGCCAAAGTGGTATGAAGCTTGAATAAGAGCAGTGTTCATATGTAGCTGTCAATACTGTCACATGGTTTTCTCCCTCCATCCACTGAGAAACACGACCATTCGTGCACAACAAGCAGTGTTTATGCTGTGAAATTGCAGACAAACATCCTGAGAAGTATACATCAGGGGATCGCAATCCCTTAGATTTCATGTTTTAGTGAGAAGAAGGGGATACTAAAAAACAATTAAAGACATTGGCCTCCATATACATGAAGTGTATTATATAGTTGATGAAGTGTATGCTTTACAATTTGTAGGAAGTATTTATTTCTGCAACATATTCGATTATATGGACTGAGAAGTAATATGAGAAGTTTCATGTGCAGGAGAAAACTGCCAAACAACAAATAGATAAGTCGTCTGTGGTATCCCCGAGAACATAGACACTGAACTTAGAATTTAGCCCTTAGATTCATCCCTTCCCATCAACTCACACTTCTTTATAAAGCACCTTTCAGCTCCATTGGCTTTCTCTCTTTAAAACAAGTGGATTTATGTGCACTTTAATTAATGTCTTTTCTCTTGCTGTTTTTATCAGCCTGGAATTCTCTCTCCCTGGTTGACTTCTTCCACTATCAATTATCACCTCTCATTTCCACCTGTGAGCAATTTTCTCTCATGTACCTCATTGCTGTATCTACATTGTTACTTCTTATATAGTGTGTGTCATAATTGGTAATAGTTTGGTTTCTGTCTGAATTTATGCATAAATATATTTACCTACTTAGTCCCTCTAAGTAGGGACTTTTCTCCCCACTAGAAAATTACTTACTCTAATCAAGATTCGGTGACTAAATTGGTGAATGGAAAAACCAATACACAAGAAATATCTACATGTCGAAATTAACAAATATCATAAACTGCATGAATTATATTATTAGGCTCTAGCTTAATGCAGCATATATAACCATAACAAAAAACATTTGTTACCTATCTTTTTTGACACACATCTTAACATAGTTGAACTGGTAATCCCACACTGTAGTGTGTGTTAATTAGATATCATAACAGTCTCTCTGTCATTGTAATTTTCCTACTCATGTTGGTTTATTTTATTTTAGTATGTAGAGTGTCCATGCATATGTACAGTGTTGGTTAATTACTGGTAGGCTTTTCTCTTTTTAACAATATTCTAATGGCATTTTGATTCATGATATAGTACTTCTACAGCCAATGGAATTTTTACGACCCTTCCGTAAGTACATAGTTAATGCTAATATGATTTTAATGTCATGCTTATACTCTTAACTTAGTCTACTGGGTTACACTCCAGAATATTGATACAAATTATTCTTACACCAATGAAAAAGCCCTATTTTCCGTGAAGTACCTGTTTTGATTTATGATGCTTTGTAATTGCAATTTGTATCTCAGGCCTAAGATCTCAGATCTTAGAATGTTAATGGGATGAGGTTGTTAGCCACATGATCATCAACCAGTGTTTACGAGACAGTGAGTAACTCTTATTGATTCTACCTTGCAATTTAACACCTGTGTATTTTATAGCAGGCCCACTACAGAATTTCAAAGCGACATTTTCGTGGTTCAATATATAAGTCATAAAAATAGTTATAGAACTACAATTCGTCAGAGATTTCCTATATGCCCCAAGATCCAGGGAAACTCTGGAAAATAAATGCATATGACAGGAAGAAGATGCGGTTGGACTGTGGACTGGCATTGTCAGTGGAAAGCGCTGCAACTGTGATAGCTGATGTCACAAGTACCAATAGGGAAATGCTGAGGTCACTACGATGGTAGTACTGGCAAAGAATGGTCCACAACAATGCAGACCTGGAGATATTGCAGAATATTATGGGTGTGGGGTTTAGGAGGAAGATGGAGAAAGGGTGGGACCAGGAGAGGAGGCGGGTTACTATCAAGATGAATTCATTCATCTCTTCATTCATTAAATGGGAAACCAAACAAACAAAAAACTCTGATAATGTAGGTATCTCAATGATGTACTGAGTTGGCCTCATTTGGTAAGTGCCCAGGAATGGTACAGCTGGACAACATAGGAGCCTTACAGTTCTTGGACATTTTTTGAAGCCCATGCTCACTGATTCCCTAGTGACTGGACAAGTTTCCATTTCCACCATTAGTTTATAGGAGTTCCTTTTGGTTCTCTATCGATACCAGTATCTGTTGTACCCTTAGCCCACCTTTTAATGGCAGGCATTCTGACTCCAGTGAAAAGAAATTTCAAAGATCACTTTTTAAATTAAATTTTCTCTCTCGTCAGTGGAGTTGTGAATGGAAAAAAAAATATATCAATAAGGTAGGATAGAAATAAAGAAATCAGGAGTAATTTGGATATGATGATTTGTGAGTTTGAGGCATACAAGGGTCTTCCTACTCAAATCTGTAGACCGTAAGTCACTGGGTTCTGAAACTTGGGTCACTCTAAGGAAAATAGTCTTTGAGGTAAAATAACAGTGTCAGACAGCTGAGGGGTTAAACTTCCTAACTTTCTCCCTACTTGGGACTTCCACACTTTGAACAGTGGTATGAGAAATAGAGCATGCACAACATCTGAGCGAGAAGAGCTGATTGGTGAAGAGACTGGAAGAAACTCACAAATGCTTATAGGTAAAGCACATCCATCTTTATAAAAATGAGATAATCAGAAAGCTCTAAATGGTAACAGCGGACAGGAATGCAGGATTTCTGATTTTTGTTACTGGTATAGGAAGGCTGTGGTTTGCCTAGCACAGTATTTGCTAGCATTCATTCTGATGGCGAGGCACAGTCTCATTATTCATAGAACAAGGCCTTTCTACCCCAACTTCTCTCTTTATTTACCTATAGTTACTTAATTACTGAAATTTCCATTCATCTTATTCTATGTGATCCCCTTCCTCATCCTCTACACGTTTCATTCCATTTATTTACTTACCTATTGAGCTTCTCATGATTAATTATGGGTGAAGCATTATTCAACAGACTGTGGATATATTCACTACTAAAAAAATGCTTGCCATCCCAACTCTTCCTGCAATCATAATCACCATTAGCTTTTTGAGGAAATTTCAGGCCTCAGGAGTCCCTTGCTAAGCCATGATGGGGTAAAGAGCAGCAGAATCTTGTGTGGGCCGTAGGTGGGTGATCATGCATGCTGCGAGTTCTGGAGTACAGTAGCCATTCCATGCCATGTCAGGGAGATCACATTCTGGGGCACTCTACCACTTTCTTCATTCACAGTCCTCAAGCTACCATTCTGGGATGTTCTATGAACTTGAGTCACTGATGCAGACATCCCATTTAGGAATGAAGACTTCTGAGTATTTCTAAGATGCCGCATGTGGCCAAACATTCAGATCAATTGCTCAGAGCCGACAGATAGGGAACACCAAATAGTGAGTGAACCAGTGCCTGCTCCCACTGTCTCAAAAGAAGACTACAACTACAGGTTCAAGCGATTTCCTCAGTACCTTTTCCTTACTAAAATCTCTGAAGGCAGCAGCAGAGAAGCACTTCTATTTCACCAGGGCCTTGAAATAGAACTTGGAGGGTCCTACCAGTCTGGCTAATGTTAACATCTCATACTCTTTCACTGCCTATCCTGGCATGCACCTGAACACTAAGAATACCTAAAAGACACTAATGAGATTAATTACAGGGCTGCTTGGCCTATACAAGTGTTGTGGAAACTTTCCACTGAGACTCCTAATGAGATTTTCTAATAAAATGCTGATAATTAAAAAGATTTTATCTCCCTAAAAATAATTTTCAAGTTAAACTGTTACTAGTGATAACCATAGCTATTAAACTGTCAGTATTCAGGATAAATTTCTATCAACTAATTTTCCTTATGTGAAAAAAATATCAGTAAGAATCCAAATTCTGTATTTGGATATTAAAATGACATAGATTCAAGTTCCATCTCTATTTTTCATTCTGTATATCAAATATATACATAGGTATACACACACATATATTTAAAGTATATGTATGTTAAATTTTTGTTTTAATTACTGGGTATGATAATATTTCCGGGGAAATTTTTAAATTTTAACTGATATAATTTGAACTGATATAATTGCTACACTAGAGAAATATTTAATTTCAAATGTCTGGTATACCTAAGTGTGCTGGGACTATATTCATGAGTAAAAATAGGATCGCTATGACTGTTGGCCTAAAAACACATTTCCATGTGTCACAGAACTTCCCAATTTGATATGTTTAAATATTTCTAAAGCAACCACTTTTAATATCATGTCATATATAACTTACACTCACATTATGAAAAGTTTAAACGAAAGGGTTTTATGTGTTCAAGCATCTCCAGTAGCTTCAAAAGCATTTCTTCCTCCAGTTAAAAACAAATGGGATTAATAACCTGTGACTGTGACGGTTGTTCCTGTATGTAGCATGGTACAGGGAAACTCTGAATGACCATTCACAAAAAATAAATAACATCTTTAGCAAGGAGAGGAAAACACAGCAACTCATGCTTTGTTCAAAAAGAATCATGACCTGCAGATTTCCCTGCATAATTTATATATCTTTGTATCTATCCATCTATCCATCCACCTACCCACCCATCCACCTATCCATCCTTCTGTCTATCTATCTATCTATCTATCTATCTATCTATCTATCTATCTATCTATCTATCTATCTATCTATCTATCTATCTAGTGAGAAAAGGGTCTAAGAGAGATACTGCCTATGTGAAAATAGAGAACACTGTCAACTGTCATACTGGCTTTATTTGAATATCACTGGTGACACATCCTTTATTTTTCCATAGAAAGTATAAAAAGTACATTTTAATTTTATAAAACTGCCACATATCCCCAAACACCAACAATGATTGTGGGAGAGCCTAGTCGACTAGGTTTCCTCCTGAGTTCCATATCATGAGTAGCTAAGAGAGATGGTTCCCAGAACCTAATAATTCAACATTTACAGAGACCAGGGTGTGTATTAGAGCTGTGGTGTAAGAGAATGAGACAGCAGTGAAGCTCTTGACCCTTCCGCATGATTAGAAAGGAGCACAGGGTATTAGTGAGCTGTAGGGAGAGTGAGCTGGGGGCCTGTGTTGTCTGTGCGGCACCCTCCCTGGTGCCTTCCGTAGTTTCTAATTTGTATTTTATGTCTGTTTTCCTTTTTTTTTCATTTTTATTATTATTTTTTCCTTTTTTATTTTTATTATTAGTTAAATTTTATTAACTCTGTATCCCTGTATCCTGCTCCCTCATTACCTCCCAATCCATCCTTCCCTCACTCTCTCATCTCCTCCCTGTCCCTTACCAAGTCCACTGATTGGGGAGGACCTTCTCCCCTTTCATCTGATCCTGTTTTATCAGGTATCTTCAGGACTGGCTGCAAAGTCTTCCTCTGTGGCCTGGCAGGACTGCTCCTCCCTTGGGGGGTGGAGAGATCAAAAAGCCTGCCATTGAGTTCCTGTGAGAAATAGTCCCTGTTCCCCTTACTAAGGAAAACCAATTGGTTACTGAGCTACCAAAGGCTATATCTGAGCAGAGGTTCTAGGTTATATCCATACCTGGTCCTTGGTGGAGTATCAGTATCAGAAAAGACCCCTGTGCCCAGATATATTTGGTCCTTGTGGAACTCCTGTCCTCTCCACATCATACTAACTCCCCCTTCTTTCATTTGATTCCCTGCACTCTGAGAAGGTTTAGTTGTGAGTCTTAGTATCTGCTTTGATACAATGCTAAGTAGAGTCTAGTATTCTGAATCTGATATTAGTCTGAGAATGTGTACATGTGTTATGTGTATCTTCTTGTGTGGTCTCAATTGATATACACACTCAGAAATCTTAACGAACAGATGCTATAGGTCTGATTTCTGATTAAATATTTATAGTTATTGCATTTGATAACTCCAGTAGACAGATCATATATTTTAATGTTTAAGATAGGTAGGACTTAATGTGTATTGTATAATTTAAGCATTTCTTTCTCAAGGCTGGGGAGATGACATAGCAGTTAAAAAGCATTTTAAGGACACATTTGGTTCTCTGAGCCCGCATATGGTCACAACTATGAATATCACCAGCTCCAGGATATCCAAGGACTCTGACTTCTGTGAACTCTTCTACTCACATGTCCATATCCACCTGTATGCACACACACACATGTAATTTAAAAATAATGAAAATATCTTTAGATATTTTTTCTTTCTCATTAAATATAAAATTTGTATAAAGCACTTCAATATCTTGACTATAAAGACTTATTTATTTTTTCAATTAAATAAAACTAACAAGTAAATATTATTTTCTAAGACTGAAATAATTAATGAGGCTTTTGAATGTATCGGTTCATTCTTTGAGTTTGAGAGGCATAATAGATAAAATATAAAAATAAAAGAGGTTTCATTGATACTTTGAATTGTTTGCTTTGTTTCTAACTTATTGATTTCAGTTCTGAACTTAATTATTTTCAATTTCTACCCTTATTGCATGTGTCTGCTTCTTTCCCCCCCTCTAGAGCTTTTAGGTGTGCTGTTATGTTGTTTGTATGAGATGTTTTGAATTTATGAAGGCACTTAGTGCTATGAACTTTCCTCTTAGCACTCTTTTCATTGTGTCCCATAAATTTGGGTAAGTTGTGTCTTCATTTTCATTGAATTTTAGGAAGTCTCAAATTTCTTTTTCCTTTCTTCTCTGACCAAGCTGTCTTGAGTAAAGGGTTGTTTAGTCTCTATGTGTATGCAGGGTTTTTGTTATTTCTGTTGTTGTAGAGGTCCGGTTCTAGACACGTGGTGGTCTGATAATATAGAGGAGATTATTTCAATCTTTTTGTACCTGCTGAGGCTTGCTTTGTGCTTGACTATATGGTCAAGTTTTGAGATGGTCTCATGAGCTCCTGAAGAGAAGGTATACTCATTTGAGCTTAGGTGAAAAGTTCTATAGACATCTACTAGGTCAATTTGATTTAGGACCTCTTTACTTGTCATTATTTCCCCATTTAGCTTCTCTCTAGATGATCTGTCCCCTGGTGAGAGTGGAGTGTTGAAGTCTCCGCTATTAAGGTGTTGGGATCAATGTGTGATTTAAGCTTCAATGGTGTTTCACATAGGAATGCAAATGCTCTTGTATTTGGGGCATAGATATTCAGGATTGTGATGTAATTCTGTTGGATTTTTCCTTTGATGAGAATGAAGTCACCTCTTTTTTTAATTAATTTTGGTTGAAAGTCTATTTTACTAGATATTAGGATTGAAAAAACACCTTTTCAGCACTTTACTCTGAGGTAGCATTGATCTTTGTTGCAGAGGTGTATTTCTTGGATACAGCAGAATGTTGGATCCTGTTTCCACAACTATTCTGTTAGTCTGTGTCATTTTATTGCAGAGTTGTGTCTGTTGATGTTGGCAGAGTGCAGGTAATCTTATGAAAGAAGAGAGAGTTGAAAGATCTGGAGGGGATAGATGCTCCACAGAACCAAAAACATGGACACAGGAGTCTTTTCTGAGACTGATAATCCAACCAATGACCATGCATGGAGAAAACCTCGAACTCCTGCACAGATGTAGCCCATAGCAGCGCAGTGTCCAAGTGTGTGCCCTAGTAAGAGAAACAAGGGTTCATGTTTGACATGAACTCACTGACTGGCTCTTTGATCAGTATCCTCTGAGGAGGGGAGCAGCCTTACCAGGCCACAGAGGAAGACAACGCAGTTACTCTGGATAAGACCTTATACGTTAGGATCAGAAGGAAGTGGGGGGAGAACCTCCTTATCACTGGACTCGGGGTCGGGCATGGGAGGAAAACAGAGAGGAAGGGTGGGATTAGGAGGAGATAAAGGTGGGGACAACAGCTGGGATATAAAATAAATACATTGTAATTAATAAAATAAAAATAAAAGAGATGATACTATGATGAAATGGAAGGAAAAAGCTTGAGGGTCAAAATAAGATATGAAAATTGCACAAGGAAACCCATTACATTGTATGTTAATTAAAATGGAAAGTTGGCTAGAGGCGTGGCTCTGTGGTTAAGACCACTTAGTGTTCTTGTAGAGGGCTTGAGCTCCCAGAATTCATGTCTGGCAACTCATAACTAATTGTAACTCCAATTCAAGGGGATCCCATTACCCTGCCAATCTTTCTGACACCTTCACTCCAAGACACATACCCATATCAATATATATACCCATATATATGCCTAACGTAAAATACCCATGTATACGTACATACCCATATACATACATAACATTGAACATGAAATACACCATCAGAAAAAAGTTCGTTTAGATTGTGTTCAGTTTATAGAGCCCTCCGCTCTTGACTGAATGTGGGAATGCCTGTTTATATGACTTAAAGGCTCCGAATATCAAGACAAACTGAGATTTTGACTTTAAACCTTGCATGTTTCAAAGAGGTCGGAATTTCATTTGTAACTCTCACCTTTCTGCACTATCCAGTGCTGATCACTTTTCATTATGTAGGAGAGAGTGAGAAGGGATGGGCAAGGGGAAGGTATAGTCCTTAGAAGCTCCTTGTGCCTCACTTGGAAATCAACATTAGATGAAATTTTAGCGATAGCACGTTGGATATTGGTAGTACACTCTATTCAGGGTAAGAGTCAAGTAAGTGGGAACAGTTCAGAGATGTAGTTTCAAAAATTGAAATTATCTCTGGGCTTGGATCCCTGGAGGGTACTTAGATATAATTTGGTTAACTATCGCTTTCAAAATGTAATGTCATTTGTGGTCTTTAAGATTCCCAGGTAGGGACAGATGCATTACTTCTGGGAATACCTTAGACAATAAATGTGCCAACAAAGATGCCTGTGCATTCAGAATCTATCCACCTTTGTTTATTTATAATAGAAGATTATTATTTATGTTTAATAAAGCTACATCTTGATCTATTAAAAATGCCATTTAGGAGAATAATGTCCTGGGACTTCTAACCGGTGCCAAACAAGTACATTTCCTATAGAGGACATGTTTCAGGTTAGGATATAAGCATCTTGTTGGAGCTAGAGAAACAGCTCAGCAATTTAGTGCACCTGCTCCTCTTCCAGAGGACCCAGCTCAGTTCCTAACCACCAAATGGCAGCCCACACACACCATGTGCATGCTGGAATAGAACACAGCAAGCTTAGCAAGCACTGTATCACCTCAGCCATTTTTTAAGACCCACGGACTAGAAGTCAAATGTTCTGTTCTTTAAATGAATGAAATGTCAGAAGGCCATAGAGAAAGTTATGCATTTAACAAGGTTTACACTTTTTCCAGAGAACCAGAGTTTGATTCTCATCAGTTACATTGGGATCTCTCCAGTCATGAATTCTGGTTATATGAGACCTTCTTGACAGTATTACCTGCACTTACATGTGCCCATAGCCTCCCCCCAAAACATGCATATACAAAAAATGAAGTTTCTAAAATATGTTTAAATAAAGAAAACCAGAAAAGGGTTGGCCGCTTTCTAATGTCCATCCTTGTCCCTCTTTTCACATAACTGAAAGATGCACTAATAGTTTCAAACATGTGCAAATATTGCAAATACAGCAAACATTTTTGCTCATGATTCTCATATAAAGGATAAACTTCTCACAGGCTCAAGGCACACTTAATAGGTGTGTGAGACAAGCATATTTGTTTAAAATTTCTGTGGTCACTAAATTGATCATTTGAATATTTTAATAATAGAAACTTCAGTTTTAATATTGAGTTTATAATAGAAAGTTAGATAGCTGGTTCTGCAAAACATTCTCTTGCTTTCTTCATGCTGCATCTGAAAACCTAAGGTAATTATAACTATTTCTAGAAACCGTCTATGTTTCCATGAGCTAAGTCATGTGATAATTAGAAGTATTGATAACCTAAAAATGTCTATTCCTTGGAATGACAGGCCTATAGCCATCATAGATGAACTGGAAACGCTTACTGCTTTATTATTCCTAATTTAAAAATAACTCCTAATTCCAAAGTATTTTCAAATATTTTACAGAATATTTGGATCGCTAGGAAATTAGATAAGACAGATGTTAAAAACAAAACAAAACAAAACAAAACAAAAAACTCACTTTAGTTGGAGACAAACTTTTGTCAGTTAGAGGAAGAATTCTAACCCTTTATCATCAGAGAATTTACACTAATTCGCTGTTAATGAAGAGCATGCAAGAGGGACGTCTTCTCAAGCAGAATCTGTACTATTCAAAAGTGTATTTGAAATATTAAATTACAGATGGTTTTGAATGATTGTGACATAAAGACAGCAAATGTACTACCTCAGGGTGAAACTCTCAAGGGTGTTTGGATTTCCAAGGCCAACATCACTCAGCATTTCCATAAATGTCACAGAATGTGAACCAACGCAGGACACAGTACTCTTTTCTTACCCTGTAACCCAACATGGCTGAACTCCTGGTAGTGTACCATAATATCCAAGGGCAGACTTTTAACAACATAACTTTGCTTTCAGTTGTTAGAATTATTACAGATGCTTTCACCTTCACACATGCTCTGTTCTTTGTTTCATTACTTGAGTACATGTGCCCTTTCCCTTACTGATCATATCCAGCCTAGTACAGTGGTTCTCAGCCGATGGGTCACGACCCTTTTGGGGATTGTATATCAGGCTTCCTGTATAACAGTATTTACATTACACGTCAGTTCACAATGTTAGCGAAATCACAGTTATGAAGTAGCAATGAAATACTTTTATGGTTGGGTGGTCACCAGAGATAGAGGAAACATATTGAAGCATTGCAGCATTAGCAAGGTTGAGAACTGCTGTCCTGGTGTTTAAGGTAGGTTTCCAGGAAGATCTGCCAGCTGGGTTAAACATTCCTCCCCCAGAGTTCTAATTTTCCCTGTTGTTCCTACCTCAGCACACACATTCTGATGTATGTTTATATCCTTGCTGTGATCTTTGTTAGACTGAAATCTTAGAAGACAGGTGCTTGATTACAATGTTCACCATTAAATCCCTTGTACTCAGCACATCAAATATTTGGAATAAGTTTAATAGATTAGCATATTAAACACCCTAAAATATTAGAATAATTTATACTCTTATAATTTGAAAGTAGCATTATTCATTGTTTGTTATTTAACATGATTCGATTTGCCCAGGTACCTGGGAACGTTTGAGTACAATAAAAAGAGAAAAGGAATTGTTTATGTCATGTATATTTTTATTTTCATTACATATAAAAGTTGCTGCCAGGTTTTTCTAGAATGCCAGATATATAAGGAAGCAATGCCCAGCAGAGGCTGGGAATAAAGGGATGATTCAAATGTTGACGCTTCCATTATCCTTGCTTCCTACATGATCTGCAACACTCTGTAATCACTTATTATTCTTCAGGTGCATGTTTCCTATTTTAAAACTGAGTGATAAAATGGGAGAAGTGCACAATGGCATCTCACGGTTACAGAGGCAGTTGCCACCTTTAAATCAGGCTTGATTTGTGACCTTAGAAAGCAAGTCTCTCATGTACTTTCATTCTTTCTTTTTCTTGGCAAAACAGCGTAATAATATCTGCATAGCAAACAGTGTGGGCACGACATAGGTCAATAGAATATAAGCAGCATATTTATATATAAATGAGAAATAAACCCATTTCCCTGGAACGGGAAAGAAGGTTCTCTCTTTGAAAATGTTGACTACATTTCCAGAGGACTCATTCAATTACCAGCACCTAGGTCACTGCATGCACCTCCAGTTTCAGGAGATCCGACACACTCTTCTTGACTGCATAGGTACCTTCCCCAATATACATGTGGCATACACTCACAGAGAAACATACATACACACAAACTTACAGATCTTTAAACGCTGGTGTCCTGTGAGACTGAGGACTTTCAAAATTTTACTACTGACTGAAAAAAAAAAAAGATATTTTCTCTTTGACTCTAAGAGAGTGGATTAATCCAGGATGATGGGTGTAATCAAATGTATGACAGTTACATATATTATTAGAAGATATATCAAAAAAGAAGTATAACCATGTATAATTTGTATGTTAAATATCCCTGTGTGTTTGTGTCTGTTGATAACAGGAAACATCTATGTGTACATCTAATGTATAAATATATAAATATGTGAATCTCTTTATAAATAGTAGTAAGTATGGGCATTTTCCTATGACTTTTATGCTTAATAGAAACATTGGATGATTACTTTCCATCTGAATATATTTACATTATGCTAATATAATCTAGTAGAATGATGTCACCTTTACCAGGATTTCTGTTTAATAATTTTGAAGTGTTGAGAGAGCATCAGCCTAGTGAAGATTCCTACTAATTTAATTTTCTTATTACATCTTGTATTTACCATGAATTCAAGTCGATATCTAAGTTGTTATTTTTTGAATAGAGTATTGTTATGTTCTCTAACTGATGCTGAACTCATTGTGTAATTCAGATTGGCCTCCAAATTGCACCAATTATCCTGCCTCAGCCTCACAGGTACTGGGATTAGGTATGTTACCACACCTGGCTCTGAATTTTTATGTTTCCCTTTTCTATATAAATGTTCACAGTACAAAATGTAAATGGTGAACTCCTGAATCAAATAAGTCAAGCTAGTTTTATTTGCCTGTGTGTGTGGGGGGGGGGGAACGAAACAATCGGCAAACACTAACGTTCTTTGCAGATTCATGAGTTTACTATTTGGAACTTGAGATGATTGTTTTCTACACTTAGGGATTCTCTATATCCATGATTGCAAAGTCTGTAATAGAGTACACAGTTAGGAAACATGGAAAGTGGTACTTCTCTCATACAAAGGGATGCTCCAGGGACTCTCATTAATATTTCCAGCTTAAAGCTTCAAACTTAGAAGAGGCATCTGCCTTCCCAAGTGCTGGATCAGAGGGTCCTTTCATTTTCCAGTGAACACATTTTGAATGAGAGGAGATACTCTACAAATGTCAATGCATCATGTTTATCTCATGGGCAGGGACCTAAGGTTTGTATTTGTAGTAGAGCATTCTGGAATTTCAAGTCACACTACAGCATCTCCATGCCATTAAATCCACTTCTTTCTTCTTTCTTTCTTTCTTTCTTTCTTTCTTTCTTTCTTTCTTTCTTTCTTTCTTTCTTTCTTTCTTTCTTTCAACACCGACATGCAACTCTGCTTGACAAAACAACAACAACAACAACAACAACAAAAAACAAACAGGACAGGAGCTTACCATAGAGGGCCTCTGAAAGTCTCTACCCAGCAGCGTATCAAAGCAGATGCTGAGACTCATAACCAAACTTTGGGCAGAGTGCAGGGAATCAAATGCAGGGGTAGTTAGTATGACCTGGAGAGGACGGAAGCACCACAAGGACCAAATATATCTGGACACAGGGGTCATTTCTGAAACTGACTCTCCAACCAAGGAACATGCATGGACATAACCTAAAAACCCTGCTCAGATGTAGCCCATGGAAGCTCAGCATCCAAGGGAGGTTCCCTATTAAGCGGAACAAGGACTGTCTCTGACATGAACTCAATAGAGGGCCCTTTGACCTCTCCTCCGACCCTGGAGGGAGGAGTAGCCTTGCTAGGCCACAGAGGAGGACATTGCAGCCAGCCATGAAGAGACCTGATAAACTAGGGTCAGATGGAAGGTGAGGAGGACCTCCCCTAGCAGCAGACTTAAAGAGGGGTCGGGAGGAGATGAGGGAGGGTGGGATTGAGAGGGAATGAGGGAGTGGGATACAGCAGGGATACAAAGTAAATAACCTGTGATTAATATGAAAAAATAACCCAGTTTATCACATATTGGTGCTTCATGTCTTTTCTTAATTACATAAGTCTTGTATAGAAATATCCTTTATAACAAAGCTAAGCATATCACATAGTGTTTAGTTTTAGTTCTCTTTGAAATATTTCTATGCATCTCATCATTCTGCCCTATAGATGAGCCCTTATCTGCCAATTATCACCGGCATTAGGCAAAAATCTTCATCAACCTCTGGCTTCTGTCATTAAGATGTAGTTTAATGCTGCAAACAAAGAGCTCACAAATATTGTTGAATGATAATGTAACAGCTTTGGGTGATTGGGTGTGTCTAATAGAAAGCATGCCCCTCAACCTGCTATGAATTAAATATTGCAGGTGTTTATAGGTTCCATAACATACAGTAGTGTCAAGACCATTTATTGACATGGTTGTTAGCGTAGTGCACTGAGCAATTCAAGGGCATGTACCATAATCTTTGCAAAGTGGTTTTAAAATTGAGATTAAGACTTACTCTTCAGAGGAGCAAGTTCTTTAGTTCAGGTGTGACATTTTCATACTCCCAGCTTTGTTACAGTGAGAGCGTCTTCCAAACCTTCCAAGACACACTTCACAGAAAGTATTTCCAGAAAAGTAAGGACATTATCATTCTGCTTCTTTTTTTGAACTTCAGTGCATGCTTTTTATCCAAATCATATTTTGAGTTACATAATTTTCCAAGATAGCAAATAACTTTCTTTTAATTCTGAAAGAATCGATTATAAAAATACATTCTCTTATGCAAACCTGATATTTATCTTCCTTCGGGTTGATATATTTTGACTTCAAATAATGAGTGATAGAAGACATCAACCTACTTAGCACACAGAAATTGTAATGGGGAACAATAGTGTTAATGCTTGCTGTTTAATCATCAAATGTCAAGTTTTCTTGTGATTCTGAGCCACACTGTTTATCTTTTCCATGACCTATAATTTAGAGGCTGTTAGGATCCCCACTTACCAGGGAAAGTCATAGTGAAAGAACCAGGTGTACATTACAGTTTCTAAGAGAACATAGGTAAGAAGGTACTTTATGGGCATTAAGAAACATATGAGATCCAACATAGCTACAGATTAAACTGAATTCTAAGCCACTGTCTATATTAAAAAAAAAAAACATGTGTATAACCTTTCTATCTCTGAGTATGGCAGAAATCCCTTTGTGGATGGACGTCAAACCTGTGAGAGAATTAAATACTGTTTCATACAAAAATATCTTGAAGTGGGGTCCATGAGAGCAGGTTATTCACCGTAGTGGAAGCTGTCTATTTATAGCCATATATTTATGTTAGTAGCCATATATTTTGAACAAGAAGATCACATACTTTCAAGTGAAACTGTGGAGCATCACCAACACCCATGGATTCTTAGGCCTTAAAATATATTTCAGTAAAAGCTGATTTTAGGATGAGTTCCTTAGAGATGATTCTTATGTTTCTGGACATCATTTAATAAAGAATAAACCCACTAGCTGAAGCTGTTACAACAACCTCCTTTTGATGTACCTGTTAAGCTCATTGATTTTTCTGCGCAATGTGACACCAGAGCCCCCATTTGCTTCTTAAATTTGCAGCTGGTTCATGCAAAATAAGCCATTTTGCAGCCCATCTGTTGTAAGTGAGAATTCTGTGACAGAGCAGAGCAGTAACCCTGTGTTACTTTATCACTTGGGTTGCAATTTCTAAATAGATTTCAAAAATAATGATGTTCAGTTTCTACTTTTAGATACCAGTGAGATAACACCTGTCTAGACAGATGGTCTTTGGACTGTGAAACTAAAGACAGCTGAGAAGCAGAAAAAAATCAACGTGGCGACTAGTGTGAAACCATTAGAATCTCTTGTGGAAACCTTTTAGTCCTGAAAACACTTTCTATTAAAGACATTTGGGGAAACTTGAACACGCTCTCAATAGGATATGGGGTCCAAAGAAGTAGCAATGAAAACTGCATAAATAAAAATTAGAGTTACCCATCATTCTATCAGGGCACTGAATGATTTAAATAATACTTTAATCATTACAGTGCAAACAGTTTTCTCTCAGACAACAGCAGCATTTGGTGAAGGAAAACCTATAGCAAGAGACAGATTTTGTTGTGTCTTGTGGCCTAGGTGACCCCATCAGGAAGTTTTTCCACCTGTTGTGACACTCTCTTTTAATTTAGAAAACTTCTGTGATTTTTTTCAAGGGAGTGAAGCTGTTACATAACCATCACCTTTTTGTCCCACTAGAGTACTGGCTGATGTTTTAAAATATGACTCTATCCCAAATGACAGGCACTGCTCTCCATGAATAACATTACATTCATGGTGGAAACTCATCTCTCCTAATCCATTAAGCACCTGTCAATAAGGAAGTTGGTTTATGTGTATTCAGATGAAAAGTAATGAACTCTCTTAGTATAATCGAAGCCACACATGACAAATGTATTATGGCTAACCTGGTAGATGCTGCTGAATCATAGAGTTGGCAAAGGAACCTGTTATTTCACTCTCAGGAATAAGTAGTGTGATAGGATTGTACAGAGTTCTTCATTTCTAATACCAATCTAGACATCAGATATGGTATGTGCTAAAATCAAACATGTTTCTTATTCAGAAAACAATGAGGAATTTGTATAGTTTATATGCATATATATATATATATGTATAATGCCCAGTAAAAAGATTAATGTAATTTCCTAGAGATTTTGTCCTATAATTTGTTATACTTATATTTATATTGACCTTTCTGTCCCAATTGCCTCTCTGAATATGAAAACTTAACTTTTACCTTAAGGGTATAAACTCAAAAGTAAGATACTGAACTACTTAAATTATGAATGTGTTTTATCTGGGGAAACAAATGATGCTAATAACAATGTTATGTAAGCATTTCACTGAAAATAACAAATATATTTCTTCTAATCATTATTTCTAATATTAAGCATATTGAGAATGAATGTTTTTCAAAATAGGTAGAAGTAACTGTTCAGACTTTCAAGTAGTGGTTCACTAATAATGTAATAGTACATTGAAGAAACTATTTAGGCAAATAAGAATATTAAGAAATGTATCATATCTGTATAAATATGTAATTGTAACTGTAACTAAATATATAAAACTATTAATAGTTTTGTTTGAAAGTAAAGATACTATAACATTTCCCCATTATCTTGACACAGCTAAGACATAACAATAGGTGTAAAAGTTAAATTAAATAAACTGCTATCATGAATAAAATGTGGTACTTTATTATCATTTTGTTTTACATATTTTCCATGACTGGGTTGCACATGTGTCCTCTCACAGCTCTCTTGCTTGGTCCTCATTTTATTTGACAAGCACTGACCTTGACAAACCTCTAGGCCATTAAAACTAAGAAGAGCTCCAAGTGCAGTGCAAAGAGTTCTGCTTTAAACACTGAATGTGTTACACCTGAGTAAAGGGATTAATGGGTTCCCCCTAGAGCATACTTGGATAAGAAGGTTTACAGATGATTTTCTTTACTTGTTTCTCTGAATATTTTGGGATTAATCAACAATTATTGAATTATTGAATTCAATAATTATGGTCTGAAATATAAATGTAGACATACCTATATGCATACATGAACGTATACTACATTCTACTAGCCAATACACACTGGTTTCAGTATCTCCTGACATATAGCTCACTATATACACATAGAAAAAAGATTTAATGCTGACTCCGTAACTCCTGTACAATAATAATTTTTTTCTAAATTAGTTTCTAAATTGAGACATGCAATGCATTTGAAGTAGTCTTGAACTAATTACTTACAAAACATATCAGCAAGAAGGCTATGGTTTATCATATAATAAATTTAAGACAAAACACATACTCTTCAACTCTAGAGACAGTCAGAAGAAAGAAGCCATCTGCATTTCTTACTTAATGAAAAACTTAATTCCATGGTGATGTGTTGTGTGCCACTACTACAAAACAGGTATAACCAGGGTATGAACAAAAAAGCCTTAATTCCAATCCAAAAACTATAACAGAAACCACTGAAACCTCAAGACATTCCAGTATTTGCTTTTCTCAAGCGATTTCTTGTGGGGAAGACACGAAATGATGTCTACAAGAAAGTTACAACCTGCAGCACACAACCCAGGAGCCATTTCATTTTATTAGTCTTTGAAAATTTTATACATGAATACAATGTATGTTGGTCATATGCTCCACCCCTCTCACTCTAGCTCCTGCCTGCCCTCCTTGGACGATGAAAATTTTATAAGATGTTAGCCTGGGTACACATCATGGCTGCTGCACGCAAGAACTCCCAGCTAGCTGTGGCTACCTGCCCACAACAGGAACAAGAGGAGGCCATTTTAAAATTCCTAGGGAGTGGAGGTGGCAGATCTCAATATCCCAGCGGCATCTGAGAGGTTCATATGAACTCCTGTCCCATCCTGGAAGATTGCTTCAAATTTCTGAGCTGTGAAAATAACAGGTTTCTTTCTACTGCAGTAGAAACCTCACCTGCCACCCAATTCGCATCACTGTTTTTGTCTCCAATACATCTAGCAGGACCAAAAGAAAAATACATAGAAATGAACCATTTTTGTTCTGCAATAGATTTTTTTTACTAATTCTAATAGCTTTTTTATCTACAGCCAATTGTTTTTCAAAACCAATAAACTTTAATGCATGTTGAGATATTTTTGTCACATTATTTTCACAGTTGGATACACTTATATAAGCACTAGATAGTTTTCAAAGGAAAAAAGGCATTTTTTAGTGAAGTTTCTGTAAGATATATTTCAACTAAAACATCCTTGTTTAACCATTCGTGTAAACTATAGACAGTTCAAATGTTTATGTTATTTAAATACAGCTGAATGAATAGCATTGCATCATATTCAAAGATAATTCACATGAACTGAATAGATGGAAAATGAGGCCTAGTTATACTTTTAAAATATTATTAATACTTAATATTTAAAAAAACATTGAAATAAAATTATTTTCTCTGTCTTTGTTTCATAACTGTTCATGCTTCTAAACTACTTACACTAAAAAGCCACATAAGCTTTCCCTGAGTCACAGCTGCACTTTGTGTGTAGATACATATCCTGCTTATACTGTGTATTCTCTGTATAGCCCATCTTCAACCAATCCTCAAAAGCAGATCCTCATTTGGTTTTCTGTGCTCTGCTTCTCAAGCCTGACAGTAATGCATTTTCCTGTCTCATGTCCCACAAACATAGCAAAATGTTCTGCTCTGATTCTGTCCTGGTTGATTCTACGGTCCTGGTTTGTGGTACAGAGCAAATGCAAATGTAAATACAGTTCCAGATCATTTGGAAACTTCCATCTATGAATGAGATGCAATGATTTGTGAGCTCCTTGGCTTCATTTCTAGTTTTGTTCATTTTGCATTCTTGATGGTTGCCTACAGAGTATCAAAAACATAACATTGATATATATTGCTTGGGAAGATGAGGAAGAACAAAGAACCCAAAATAACCCACCTGTGTAAAGAAACATACATTCTATGTTTTACTTGATTTATATAGGCAAGGCTTTGATTTATTTTACATTATATTTGAAGTTCCTTTTAAAATATTTCATTCATGTGCATGGGTATATGTCTATGTCTATATGGGAGTCGGTATACATGAGTGTGGGTATTTGCAGAGTCAAGAAGAAGGGGTCAGATGACCTAACCTGGAACTTTAGGTTACTTATTGCAAGCCTTCCAACATGGAGGCAGGGAACTGAACTTGAGGCCTCTGGAAGAACATCATGCCCCCTATTCACTGGCTGATTAATTGTCCAGCTACCATGCTTGATTTTTCTTAAGACTAGTGTCCCAAACTATCACAATACAGTGAGATTAACAACATCGACAGCTAAAACTTTTAGACAAAATACATGGGATCAATGTATCTAAAATCTTTACTTTTACTATCACAAATCTCCTTTGTCATATAGAAGTTTTTTGTTTGTTTGTTTGTTTGTTTGGTTCTCCATGTCAAATGAATCCGCTAAATTAGACCCATGACAGATAAAATGTCGGGATTGCCATAGGCTCCCAGCATTCTGCCTTGCTGCCAAAACATGTGCTCTTATCACAACATCTGCTTTTTCCTATTAGAGACACTCTCACTCTTCTGACACAGGTGTTTTTTTCATGTGTCATCGCTATCTTGTAATGTAGCTACATGTGTAAACTATCTATTATTTCAAAAATATCAGTAACTTCTTGTCTTTTCTACAATCTCATGTTTGATCATGAAGATATTATCCATCTTTATAATAATAATAATAACAAACTCTCCTTATATCAAGAAGTGATGTTGAAATTTTTATCTACTTATTTATTCCTTTAAGCCTTCATTTATTTCTAGTATATTTCATAATTTCAAACTGCTCATAATTATACTCCAGATTCCCACAGACCAGATCAATGATTTAGATCCACATTAAATTATACATGGGTGGTACTAGCAATAATGATGATATATTAATGAGATTAATCTATAATGCATTGTATGGACAAAATATGGATATTATGCTTCCTTTATGCTAATTACAAATATAATGCACAGAACTGCTGATCCCTGTAGCATGTTCAACAGACTGTCAAAGAAAACACACATTTTTAGTCCTGGTGGTAGAAAGGCATTTGAAGCTGTAATTGTAGATGACAAATAGGCATGCTAATAGAATCTAATTGGGTATAAAGCATTAATATCAGAAATCTGCCACCTAAACATTGTTAACTACCTTTTATTTTGTATCATTAGGTTATTTGTGAGTCATCGTGTGTTAAACTCCCAAAAGAGGTGAAAAAAAACACCACCTTTCAACACAAAACCGAGAGGCAGTGCAACATCCAAGACTCAGACAAGAACTTAAATGCTCGCAGCCAAGGTCTTCACTAGGATAATTGCTTGACGAGGCTTGTGTTTTCCCTTGGCGTGCCTTTATTGGTAATGTGAAATGGAAGCAGAATGATGTGTTATTCTGGAAAAATGAAGATGCTCTAAAATCACTGTTGATTACATCATGTCCCCAATTCAGTCACTATCAGTTTTTACAAAGGGTTTTATTTGCTGTTGTTCCTGCCCCCCCTGCTTATCAGTTTTATCAGCTCGTCAGATTATTTCATGATGCTTTGACTTTAAATACTGTTAGCATTTGTTCTATATAATATAGGCTACATTTTATGTCAGAATACTACCACTGGCTATCTCTTTATTAGCTATCTACCACATATGAACAACAAAAGATAAAAAGCAAATCAAGTTAATAATAAGAAACAGCATCGCATTTCTATCTGGCTTGCTATCCAGCATAAAGGAATGAAGGAATTGGTGCAGAACTCCCTATCCCGGGCCTTCCAAACAAGAGGACACCAGGGGCTATACTTCTTACTTGGCATTCTTTATTTTAGTGTGTTCTGTCTGTTCAACCTGACTTTTATGAGAGCATATTAAGTTTAAGTTTTAAAAATCCATCTACAAGCAATAATGAACAAATAAAATGCCTAGAGTTCCAGATTATTTGTTTGTTTTTTTAATCAGTAACCGAGTCTAGAACATCACTTAGAAAACCAATATCAATAATTTCACTTTAAATTATACAAATAATGTGAGCAGCAAAATGAAAGTAGAAGAGCCATTCTTAAAAACAGAATCTAAATTTTGGAAAGTTAACTGCAAAAAAAATTAGTTAAATACTAGAAAGTATTGAAATATAAAAGCACAAAATAAAAGTAACCCATAATCACACCTACTAAAGACAGCTATCATTATTACATTTTAAATGTTTTCTTCATAAATACAAATTCCCAACAAAAAACAAAATACCACCATCTAATAGATTTAGTGTATCTAGTTTTATGTTGAGCTCTTTTATCCACTTGGACTTGATTTTTGTGCAGGGTGATAAATTTGGATCTATTTGCATTTTTCTACATATGTAGACTTCCAGTTAGACCAGCACTACTTGTTGAAGATGTTTTCTTTTTTCCATTGTATGGTTTCACTTCTTTATCAAAAATCAAGTGTCTGTAGGAGTATGTGCACTTCATGAACAGAACTTTGACAGCCCAGCCTCTAAGATCAATGATTCACATAGGGTACCTCTTGAAACTGAAAAGCTTCTATAAGGCAATGGAAACCTCTAAAAGAATGAATAGGCTGTCTACCAATTGGGAAAAGATCTTCACCAATCCTACAGCCAACAAAAGGCTAAAATCTAAAATATATAATGAACTCAAGAAATTGAACACCAACAAACCAATTAATACAATTAAAAATTGTATACAGATATAAACAGATAATTCTCAACATAGGGATCTAAAACGAGCTAGAAGCACTTAAAGAAATGCTCAACATCATTAGTCATCAGGGAAATCAAAATAAGCTTGAGATTTTATCTTACATTTGTCAGAATGGCTAAGATAAAAAACTCAAGTGATAGCACATGCTGATGTGGATGGGGAGCAAGGAGAACACTCCACCATTGCTGGTTCGAGTACAAACTTGTATAATCACTTTGGAAATCAATCTGGCATTATCTCAGAAAACTGGGACTAGCTCTACCTCAAGACCCAGCTGTGCCACTGGTCAGAAATAACTTGGAACTTGTAATGTGAAAAAAAATGACAATTTCTCTTAATAAATGTTAGAAAAATTTTTGTGTTCTATACAATATGATAGATGTGTAATTGTCACACATGACACACATGCTTAAGAAATATGAATATTTCTATAATATGAATATTATAAGATTTATTCTTATTAGTAATTTGTTCTTCTGTTACATTTCCTTTTACTTAGCACATAGCCCTGATTCCTAATACATTCAAAAGATTGTTTTTCTTTCTTTCTTTCTTTCTTTCTTTCTTTCTTTCTTTCTTTCTTTCTTTCTTTCTTTCTTTCTTTCTTTCTTTGTATGTGTTATATCTAAAGCATTGACACCAATACAATCTGTTTACATTGTACATGAAATATTGCAGTTCTCACGCAGAGTTGAAATTTTTCACCAAGATATTCTTTGTAGAAGATTATTATTTTCTTTTTATACATTTGCTCAAGTTTCTCTTGATAAAATTACAAGACTATTATTAACAAAGCACGTATTGTATTCTAGAAAACTTAATGTATAATTTTATTCAAGCTTTGTATTTGTTTTTAGCATTCAGAGGTCATCATTTGAGTCTTAAAGGAAGTCGGGTGTATGAACTCACTGAGCAACCTCATTAAGCCTTGTACCCTGGTAATTTTTCTCTTAGCTCCCTGGTTTTGCTGTAAATCAGAGAGGGTTGATGCACTTTGCTCAGGCTCTGTCACTAGCCTCTAGCCTCCCCCTAGTGGAGTAGCTCTGGCTGCAGCAGTATGTCCTACTGAGCTCCATGTGGCTTCCCTTTGGGCAGTGTGTCCGGCATAAACTGTATGTTTTCCATGATTGCTACCCTTCCTAGACATCACCACTTTTAAATTTGGTTTCTGAACATTAGTAGAAACTAAGGGTTAAATTATTTAAATATTCCTTTTGTATAAAATGTAAATTCATGAACCAAAATATTCTAGAGTACTATATTTGCAACTGGGTTTTACAGATTTTTACTGTTTATCAGAATTTTACTTAGGAATTTTACTTCAATAATTTGGAATAGCTAGTTTGCTGCTCATGAGTATAAGGTAGCAAATGTTGTTAACTCATAAATTTCTCCTGTGTGACACCAAATGATCGCCTATACAGAGCATGGTTGGGCACAGGTCCTTGTCATCTGACAATGAACCCAGGCATGCAGTTTGCAAGCTGTAAAACCCTTGGAAAAGCATGGGAACACTGTCTCTTAATTATCTGAGCAGGCACAGCTCTCCTCCCACAGGACAAAGGACTGAATGCTGCTGAGTTTATCTCTGCAAAGTGCTTACACTGCCATAGGCTTACCTAGACACAGCAACTTCTCATACTGGAATAGGTACCGTATATTAATAAGATTTTCATAGTTTTCTGTGCAACCTGGCAGACTGTCACTGATGGCACCAAACAGTTCTTAGCACAACACTTGAATAGTACAAGCAGAAATTACAACTGAGTTAGTATTGTCATTAAAACTATAGATATTTAACAAAAGGTCCCTACGTTAAAAACAACTTCTGGTGAGTTTATTGATAATACATGAGATCTCGAAGGATTTTCAGTGAGTAAAGCTGGTGTGATAAATGGCCATTGTCCAATGAAGGTGTATATCTTAAGGTTATAAAATAAGTTTGTTACTACTGATATCATTGATAATAATGTTAATTATAATATTTATGAAAGATTTTAACAATTATTTTTTTAAAATTTTCAGCATAGTATTTTATATTGACTTATTTCACTTGTGACCATCCACATTGAAATATGTGGAATGGTGTGAAAACACCCCATTCTTCTTTCCGAGTGTCTATCAATCATTTTGTCTATTTTATTTTTTTATTCACTTTTTATTATTTAACTATTTAGCTTTTATTAGCATTACTATGTTTTAAAAATTTTTTCATTTTTTATCCCAGTTGTAGCCTCCTCCCTTGTCCCCTTTCAGTTCTACCATCTCTCCCTTTTCCTCTCCTCATCCCCTCCCTTAGTCCTCTGATAGTAGAAGTCCTCTTCTCCTCCTGTCTAACCTTAGTCTATCACCTCCCTTCAGGCCTGCCTGGATCAACTTCCTCTGTGGCCTGGCTAGGTTGCACCACCAGGGAGAAGTGATCAAGGAACAAGCGACCAAGTTCATGTCAGAGACTGTCTCTTCTTGCCTTACTAGGGAACCCACTGAGCTGTCTAAGTGCTACATCTGAGCAGGACGTCTAGGTCTTCACAATGCAGGGTCCTTGGTTGATTCATCAGTCTCTGCAGTCCCCAAGGGCCCAGCTTTTTTGACTTTGTTGGTCTACTCATGGTGTTCAAATGATGTCCTTCTATTAATACACAAAGTGGGTCCCACAAGGAGATCATTTCATGTATTAATAAGAGGACATCAGTTGAGAGACAGGAAGAAAACTTGACAGAAGATATAAGATGAGATCCTTGGAATGAGAAGGGAACAAGCAGGATGGAGCAGTATGATGAGGTGGGAGTCGGGAGGATCAGGAAAGTCTGTTATGAAACCTTACAATGAATCTCATGAGCTTTGATGCTAATTTAAAAATAATAAACCATAAAACAAAAAACATTAAAGCCAGATATAGTTGTATATACCTGAGATGTAGCACTAGGGATTTGAAGGTAATCCTTAGATTCACAGGGAGTTTGAATCCAGCCTGGGCTAAATGAGACCATATGCCTTACTTGTCTCACATCTATGATACACCTAGCCAACTACACAGGACTAGTGAATTCATGGATCTTAGAGAAGAACCTACAGCCACTACTTTACTAAATATATAGATAATCCCTAACTGCATCCTAAACATTTGCTTTTATACCCACAGGTAACTCTTGTCCTCCTTCCTCTTTGAGACAAACAGGGACCATTACAGAAAAAAACATCACCCATCAGAATTTTGGTGTTCAATCCCAATGGGTAGATCTGCAATACAACTCCTGAACTTTAGGCTCAAAGAAATTGCAAGTGAGATATTGTAAGAGCCAGAGGATCTGGGAGTTTTCTGTGAGACCATGTGTCCAATCCTGCCAGAGTCTACACCTGTAACATCTCATTCACATAACTGTCCAAATATGAGCTGAACAAGGAAAGTAACAATAGACAATTCAAAGCCCGTTACAGGCCTTAGGCAAAATAAAACTATAAGGAACAAGACTAGATACCGTAGGATCCTTCAAAGATGAGAACTCCAGAACAAAGAGCAAAAAATTATTAAGAAACTCAAGGATATTTTCTTCATTCTTCTCTATGAGCATAAGGTCCCACATGTCCTTGAAGTGGGACCCAAAATCACAGGAGAATCTTGAGGAAAATAACAGCCTTCTTTTTTGTCATTTTTTAATTTAATTTTTATTTTTTTATTCATTCCAATTTATTCACTTTGTATCCCAGTTGTAGCCCCATCCCTCATTCCCTCCCAGGTCCACCCTCCCTCCATTTTCTCCTCCCATACCCCTCCCCCAGTTCACTGAGAGGGAAGGTCCTCCTCCTCTCTGACCCTAGCCTATCAGGTCTCCTCAGGACTGGCTGCACTGTCTTCCTCTGTGGCTTGGCAAGGCTGCTCCCCCACCAGGGGGAGGTGATGAAAAAGCCAGCCACTGAGTTCATTTCAGAGACAGTCCCTGGTCCCCTGACTAGGGTATTTCAATTAAATGCTTACTGCTGTTCAGTTTTGCAGCTTTCACTGAAAAGGCCTCATCTTTGTTAATACTAATTGGAAGTGACTTCAAACAGGGCCCAAATTTATTATTGGAAGAGACAAGGGCACAACACCAGCCCCAGAGGAAATATAGAAAGTATTAGCAAGGGGTGGCATACATTCACCCAAAGGAAATGTGAGGGTACTGCAGCACTCCACTGCCTCTTAGGTCCTTCCTACTTTTACTTGCATCCATCATCTCTGTTTTTCTGTCCCCTATGTCCTTACAAACTGCTTATTGCAATGCTGCAGCACCACAATATTGTGGGACTCACAAGAAGTTTTTGGTATTTTTATTTAATGAGTAAATAAATGATCTAGAGAAAAATCATATGGAAATGGTTCTTTTTACTTACATAATAAAGTTATAGCAATGTGGATATTGAACCATTTGCTTCGAAAGTTGGACTTCTATCACCTACATATCTCAGGCATCCTCCTATTCCTCACGGTGTCTGAACTGATATGGCCAAATATTGCTATGACATTTAGAAATGCTGCCTTCTTAGTCTAAGCACATGACATTTTGATAACGCAGAACCTATGTCTTCTTCCTACTTTCTGTGTGACCCTGGGCTTTCCTTCTCCATATACAAAATAATGGACCAGTATAATTCTCTGGTAATGTTTCTATTAATATTATGTCTGTTTATACATGGAAGGTTGCAGAAACTACCTGTTAGCATATTACAGTGTCCACAGTTATTGTTAGCACTGACCCAAGCAGACCAGTTTCAAATGTCAAGTTCATGTTACAATTTCTTTTCACTGTCTGCACCAAAATAACTCTGACTTCTCTCCAATTAATAAATCATGTGTTCCTAGAGTATTGAACTATTACATTTTCTGTAAAACTTTTAAATAAGTAGCAGATAAAATTTTAACCTCAAATAATTCATACTCTGATTGGATAATGCCTAAATAATGACTTCAAATAAACATTCAACATGTATTCTCTTACTTACTTATTTCTAGACTTTCCCTAAATATGGGTAAATAGTCATGTATTTTTGTGTTCCCCCTTATCTATTTTAACACATAAATTAAGTGTGAATTAAACTGATGCATGGAATTGCATATCATGATATCTGTATCTAAGTTAAGTTGATCAAAAAGTTTTAAAAAGCAATATGAAAGTCAGTAATTGAGACAATTTTTGAGAATATTCAAACTATTTCAAAGTAGCTGAGAAAATAAATCAAAGGGAAGAGACAGAGACACGATTGTACATTTGGGTTTTGACACTGACAGATTGTTTTAAACTCTTAATCCAAGGTCTCCATCAAACAGTAGGAAATTATTGTACTTACATCCAGAGAGAAAGTAAAAAGATAGTCCAAATGTGCAAATAAATATGAACAAGCTAACAGATAACATAAAGAACCTTTGAAATATCAATAAAATTTATATTTAAATTGTAAATCTCATAATGATTACAAGTTTAAATAGTACATTTGATACACACAGATTGTTACTGTGAATGTATCCAAATATTTAAAAATAAATATTAACATAAGCTTATATGATTTTCTCACTATCCAAATATTGTCACTAATGACAAAATCATGTTAATTACACTTAGCACGTTTTCCTGGTGGAACAAGCCCCTACTCTCATGTTTCACAGAAAGCTTCTACCACAAAGAAAAGAAAGTGAATAAGCTCAGGTAGGAGAATTCCCAGACTTATAATGGAAAATAAAAGCCAGGAGCTTGAAGCTAAATATAAATGTGAGTCACATTTGTGCTTTAGTGACAATGACAGACATTACTGCTTCATCGCTGAACATCCTCAGCAGCTACTTCTTCTACCTGGTGTGAAAATATTTGAATTATGTCATAATTATGATTCTATCTGAAGCATTTCTGAGAACATTTTTATGAACTTGGTAAACTATATCTTAAAACATCATGGAAATTTAATAAGGATTGTTTGGATATGTAATTGCTTGAAAGAAATTTTAACCACTTAAAAGACACACACACAAAAAAACCGTAATACTTAGAAAGTGCTAAGTAATTGCAATACAATGCTCACTAAAATTTGTGCTATTATCTTATTCTCTAAAGCTATCATTGAATTTTAACACAATTTTATCAATTCACTGGAAATTCAGGTTTCCTCAAACAAATTGGAAAAAGTCAGGCTATGAATGCAAGTTAAGAAGTAAACATCAGGACAGATGGCTGTGGCAAATGTCCTTAATCCTGGCACTTGGGAGGCAGACTCAGGCAGACCTTTGAGAGTTTGAGGCCAGCCTGCTCCTAAGGAGCAAGTTCCAGGACAGCTAGAGCTGTTACAGAGGAACTCTGCCACAAAGAGGAAAAATAAATGAATAAATAAATAAATAAATGGAATAAACATCAATTGTTTTAAAGACTCTAAAAGAGAAGAAAATTCAATAGGAAAAAAATAAATCTTCTGGAAAAAATACATATATGTAAGGAAAATTCATTTAAACCAAGTCCAAGGCAAATGGGAAATCACAAACACCCTTGCCTGCCCCTTTGTGTTAGGCAGTGCGTGTTTGCTGTCACCCTGCTGTGTTCTAGCTGGTGTATATGCTGGCAAGCATTACAGTAGTCATGCAGATGCTTGTCCTCCAGCTGCCTGGGAACAAACCCAAACATCTACAAGGAGCTTAAGCAGCCACGGTATTGAACCCACAGAAGCAGGTCACAAAGTTCACAGACCATCTGTTAGAAGAGCCCAAGATGACAGTTGGTACCAGGGTGCTCTAGAGTGTAAAATATTAACCTGCAGACACAAAGGGACAGCATCCTGATAAGTACTGACTTATGTAGTCATGAAGGATTACATCTTCTCAGGTTCAACAAGTAGCTTGTGTAGATAGAAGGTTGGTGGAGGAACACACAAAACCCAGACTTCTAGGCTCTGAAGAGTCTTGGCTAGATAAAGATCTGATGGTGTTGATAAAGACAGTGTATCATTTAGGCATTCATTTTTGGAAAAGGGGGTTGCAACCTTAAATTTTTCAGGAAAATTATTAAGATGGTAAATAATAATTTACCTTAGATTTGCTCCGGAGTTCTTTCTAGAGACCATTGCCTGTGCACAGCCAGGAAAATAACTGTGGCTAGGAGGATTAATAGTTTACTCCACTTAAGGTCACAGAGCATCCTCAGTTTTTACACCGTTACGTTGCCCAGTTTACTGTGTTATGTGTTTTGCTAGTACTACTTTTGGTCTTGCTAGAAAATCCTCACCCTGCATTTCTCAGTTGGAAGTTATTGGCTTGATAGTAAAGATCATGCTCTTTGAAAGAAGAACAAAGCTCCTTCGTCAACAAAAAAGTGAGGAACCCAAAGATCATTTATGTTTCAGTCCTGGGGGGGGGTAGGGTGAGAATAGGAAAGTTGAATCATAATCACCAAATAAAGCTAAAATTTTCAAATAACCAGTAGGAAGTTTTGGGGGACTTAAATGAACATTCGTAGATTCATATCACATTTCTAATATTATATTGTTTTTTTACTGATTTACTTAAAAATACTATCTTAAAAAATTAAACATATTTTAATATGTGTACCACATTCATCATGTGTTTCTATAAAACAGTCGCAGTCTCTTGAACATCATATTTTCAATGGTGTCTTGTCTGTCCAGCCTAAAGTTCCGGTTGAGGTAGATGCTTGAAATTACAATAAATTTTGTTTTCACTGCTATACTAGGTTCATTATACCTTTTTTTTAAATTAGTGTATGAAGTAGTTGTATGATGTGTGAATTTCAAACTCTTTATTATTTTTTAATTATTTATTAATTATACTTTATCCACTGTCTTATCTTACAGTGGTCTGTGTAAATTCTCTGCAGTTGGAAAAGACCAATACGGATACATGATGTCATCTTGATATTAGCCTTCTGTTATGATGACTGGCACTTCTGAAGAACACACAGTGATGATATTTTACTCCTTAGGTACACATTAATTGAAGTTGGAAAAACAAATTAGATCAGAGAAAGCATCATTAAAGTTCCTGTGAGAGGGCGAATGAAAACTGAGAAATGTTTCGATGCATCTGCCCGTGCTTTATGATTATTGAAGTGAGAATATATCTTTGTTAAATTAATGAGGTTGGAGCTTCCCAGTTAATTCTAGAGTTCCACTCAATAAAAGCACTGAACATACTGAAGAGACTGCAAGAGGGGGATTTATTTCCTTGAGAAGCTAGGCTTTCCATTTCATTGAGAAATGATGAAGAACATATGTTAGAATAATTGAAAAGCAGAGTGCAGAGGAATGTTTGTTTGCAAATATTTTTTTAGTTATTGTATGTATCACTGTTTACCTATCAAACAACCAAACAGACATTTGAAAAATAAATAGTTCTATTTCATTACACACCTCAGAATTTAAAAATAACAACTTCCTATTCCTATATACACCTGTATGTTTCTTTCTTTGAAAGAAACGGTTAGCTTGTCAATACATGGTAAAGGTTTGGAATTTGTCCTAAACAGAACTCGGAAGTTGTCTGAAAGGCAATTTTCTGTTTCTCTACAGTTTATGCAGGAGTATGTTCCATCTTCTTGGTGCCTATTGCCTCTGGTTTACACCATTCTTAGACTGTCTCAAGCATGTGTCAGATATATTCCACTGATTTTAAGGCATGTATTGGAGGTGGCTTGTTTCATATTCAGCACTTTTACTTTCCTTTTCTTTGATTTTTTTCACTCATAGATTTTTTTTTAATTTTTCTCTTTCTAGGATAATACAAGGATAAATTAACTATACTAATCAGCTATGTTAATTGTATCACTACTTTTGTAATTTTCATTTTTCTCTGGACAGTTAAATGGATTTTTTTTGTTGTTGTTTTTGTTTTGTTTTATTTTTTTTAACTCAGAGTTTTGCTCTGTAGTTCTGGCTGGTATGGACTTCACTATATAGACCTTGGGGGATGGGGAGTAATGTTCAAACCAAAACAGCATGTCTGCTTCTGCCTCCCGAGTGCTAAGATTAAAAGTATTCACCATCATGCCATGCTGTTAAAAGTTCTGATGATAAATAAATGTAAATTGTCTCTTACATTGATATCAAATTAAAACAAACAAAAAACCATGACAGTAGTTTCTTCTTCCTCTCTGTAGATCATATCTGAGACATTAATCCTTGACCACAATCAGAAATCTCTACATGTTTAATAGTCAACATCCTGAAGACCAGGCTCATGTGAAGATTCAACAATGAAACCAGCCTTGGGTTTTGCTGTATATCCATACACTGGTTCCAATTTACCCTCCATGTCACTTTATGGTTCACTGATGTTGGAAACAACAGAGCAGATGTAATACATAATGATGTATCAACAAATCTGCCATTGCCTATAAATGCTCCCTTTACTTTACATAACGCACTCTACATAAATCACTGAAAGGAAGTAAATAGGACATCACCATCTCTCACATTTACAATGAATACAATAGTTTTCAATTTGAGTTTTGTATGAATTTTCAATTTTCAGAGCATTCTTTTTCACTAATGTATAGGTTGTATATAACGCGAAAAAATACTTTTTAGCATGTGGTGTTTTTATATGAACTTTGTGATTTTTAAGCTACTATATGCCTCAGGATTAGGGTTTAAAGGTAGACCACAAATCAAAGATTCTTTTCTTCCCAACTGCAAATACTTCAAGGCTAGAAGAAAACATTGCCACAAAGAATAGTGATGTCTTTATTTTTTTTCCCCCAATCTTGAACGTGAGTATATCTAAGCAACAATAGTGCCAGGAAAACAGAGACCACAGGTTCTGTGTGAGGACAGTAAGAGACTGAGCCATGTCTTGCAGAGTTGGAGAACACAAATTTGACAAGGGTGATTAAGGTCTTTATATTCAGAAAGGGCCGCAGGGAAGCAAAGAAGTGTGAAACAGAATCACCCCTTTAAGAACCTTAAGTTAATTTGTTTGGGCTCAAGGATAAACTGCCAGCACGAAGGAGCTCATAAATCAAGTGAGAAATGTAGGAAATGAATACATCACTAGGTATATGTGCTCTGTGTTTTTCCGCAATTATAATGTAAGGCCTCTCAGTTAGTGCACAGAGGCCATTTCTTTGCAAGATCATATTGATTTTGAAGATTTTGAATTTTCAGCTATCATTGTGGATCTTAGATCTGTGTTTTCCATATTTTCCTTTAAAATTCGATCTCAGTTTCAATAGGTATGAAAATACCAAAATCAACAAAAGAAAATGGGGAATATTTATCTAAATTCAAACATGCAGATTACTGCTAATCAAAATAAAAACATATTTAAAATTTCTCTTTTTGGAGCAATATGTCCCATTTGAGATAAGCCTTAAATATGCAAGTTCAGCTAGCTATCCGCAGTTCTGGTAACCTCTCCTGACCAAAAAGTACATAGGCTTGGTATTCACAAGGTGTAAGCATAAAGCCAGCTAAAGCAGTAGAAGTGAAAGCATGCGGGCCTGTTTTAGTATGCACTTTGCTAAAGTAATGAATACTTTAAAACATCATCATAAACTGACAGGGAAAGTAAACCTTAAGAGAGTGCTAGTAATGAAGGAACGCTTAGACCACACCCTTCATCATTTAAGCTTTGAGGAAGACAATAAGAGCATTTGCTAATTTACTAAGAACTGGTGTCTGAACCACCCAGAAATCCCTGGGACGAATCCTTCTTGATCACGGTGCATGATATTTTTGATATTTCTTGGACTCAGTTTGTGAGTGTTTTGTTGAGTATTTTTTCATCAATGTTCATAAGGGAAATTGCTGTGAATTTCTCTTTTTGGGATCTTTGTGTAGCTTAGGTAACAGGGTGACCATGGACTCATTAAATGAGTCTGCTTAATGTTCCTTCTGTTTCTGTTTTGAGAAATAGTTTGAAGACATTGGTGTTAGCTCTTCTTTGAAATTCTGCCAGAATCCTGTGCTAAACCCTTGGCTTTTTCTTTTTCTTTTGTTTTTGTCTTTGTTTTTTTTGTTTTTTTTTTTTT
>REGO01000250.1:2197693-2220693 GCA_010120015.1 Rhombomys opimus
ATCTATCAAGAAAATTGTCCATTCATTTAGAGTGTCCAATTTCGTGGAGTACAGGCTTTTAGTAAGACATAATGAATCTTTGGATTCATCAGTGCCTGTTGTTATGCCTTATTTATGATTTTGTTGATTTGGACACTGTCTCTCTGCCTATTAGTTAGTTTGGATAAGGGTTTGCCTTTCTTGCTAAATTTCTAAAAGAATCAGATCTTGGTTTTGTTGATTCTTTGTATTGTTCTCTTTGTTTCTAATTTATTAATTTCAGCCATGAATGTATTAATCTATTTCCTGTCATCTTCTCTTCTTGGGTATATTTTCTTCTTCTTTTTCTAATTCTTCTTCTTCTTCTTCTTCTTCTTCTTCTTCTTCTTCTTCTTCTTCTTCTTCCTCTCCTTCTCGCTCTTCCTCTTCCCCTTCCTCTTATTCTTGTCTAAAGCAGACATTGAGAGAAAGCCCAACCAATGTCTGGTCCAACCTGAGACCCATGGGAGAGAACCAACATCTCACACTGCTAATGATACTCTGCTACGCTTGCAGACATGAGTTAGCACGGCTGTTCTTTGAGAGGATCCACCCACCAGTGGCTCTAAATAGACACTGTAACTCACAGCTGAACATTGGGCAAAGTGTAGGAAGTATTGTGGAAAAGTTAGAGGAAGGATGGAAGTACTGGAGGTGACAGGATCTCCACAATAAGACCAACACAGCCAAATACCAGGGCCCAGATGGGCTTATGGAGACTGAAACATCAACCAAGGACCATGAATAGACCACACCTAGCACACAGATGTAGCAGATGGGCACCACAAGTTTCATGTGAGTCTTCTAGTAAGGAGAGCAGGGGCTGACTCTGACATGGACTTTCCTGCTTGCTTTTAATTTATATGTTTTTAATTTATTTACTACATTATAACCATAGCTCATCCCTTGTCTTCTTATGGCCCCACCCTCCTGCCTTCTTCCACCCCCTCCAATGCACATCTGTAGTCCTTAGAATAGGGAACCCTACTCGCACACCAACTGACCCCAGACTATCAAGTCTCATCAGGACTGCCTGGGTCCATTTCCTCTGTGGCCTTGCAAAGTAGCCTGCAGGAGAAGTGTTTCAAGAGCAGGCAACAGAGTGCAGGTCAGAGGTAGCCCCTGCTCTCCTTGTTAGGAGACCCATGTAGAGACTGAGCTGCCTATCAGCTGTATCTGAGCAGAAAGCCTATAAATCCATGCAGGATTCTTGGTTTGTGCTTCAGTCTCTGAAGGCTCCTTCTGGCCCACATTTGTTGACTCTGTTGGTTCCTTATGGTTCTCCTATCCACTCCATGTCCTATTATCCTCCCATTCTTCCATCCTCCTTGATGAGGTTGCCTTCCCAGGCCACAGGGTAAGAGGACCTGCTCAGTCCTGATGATGGCGGATATCTCTTTTTCTGAAGAAAAGGAGATGGTGGATGAGGGAAGAAGAAGAGAGGGTGGCACCTGGAGGAGAGGAGGAAGGGGGCTATGATTGTGATGTAAAATGAAGAAAGAAAGAAGGTAGGAAAGAAGGAAAGAAAAAGAAAGAAAGAAAGAAAGAAAGAAAGAAAGAAAGAAAGAAAGAAAGAAAGAAAGAAAGAAAGAAAAAAGAAAGAAAGAAAGAAAGAAAGAAAAATGGGTGTCTCTAAAACCATAGGAAATGAATGCTCTTCTGAATTTCTGCCACCAAGGGAAGCCACAAATACATTTTAAAATATGTATCTCTCAGGTCCACTGCACTAAATAACTTAAAACATGTATCCAGAACCCATGTATTTTGTTTTCAATCTATCAAGACTCTCCAGCCATAGTTACTGTCTTCAGTAACATTATTAAATATTCACAAACCAATGTTTCAGCAAAAAATAAATACATATATTTGTCATTTCTATCGCTCCATAAGTGCCAATAACATTGTAGCATAAAGTTTGTCTCTTGAGCAATTTATCACATTACTTTTGTTTTAAATTTCGATCATTTGTTAAACCTTCTACTCTAACAGTTTTAACTTAGCAACATATCCCAAACGCCTTCTCCAAAATATCTGAATGTGAGGCTTAGGCAAACCACAAAAGACCACAAGAAACTCAATAGCATTACTAAGTTTCATGAAATGCAATATCCTAGCACAGCTTTTGCTCTCTCTTGAGGAAAGAAGGGAAACAAATTGCTCGTGGGGCACCTGAGCCATTGTGCCACTCAATTCTAATTGGTAATCTGTGTAAAAAATGTATGACTGCTTTAGTTATAAGCAGAAAAATAATAAAATAGGCAATCCTCAGAGAGGAGGGGGAAATTACAGACAATTTAAAGGAGAAAAGCACACAATAGACTACAATTTCCGTTCATTGTGAAAGACTGAATCATATTCTTTGATGGCTCTTCCTCAGATTCTCCATCATTCCTCTCACCTGCCATCTGCCTTACAGAAAAGTCCATGCACGTAAGCATAGGCTGCCAAATACCAAAGAAAATTAGATGCTGCACATTCCACAGAAAATGTCAGAGCACCTTGTTACCAATCACTTACTATATTAAAGAAGACATATAATTTCATTTTTATACTTGGGGATGTCTATACAATGAGAAGCATTTATGTAATATTTAATATGAAATGTCCAGAAATATGAAGAACCAGATCATTTACAAGTTTTACATTTCAATCATTACTGCATTTAGTCAATAATTAGCACATTTGGTATTTCTTAGAAAAAGTATTTCTTGGACAGAAATACTTCCGATGTCTGTCCCATTTGCCGTTCTGAGTGAGGTCTGATGATCTTACCCAGGGTCCTTCTTCTTGTTTAGCATCTTAAGGGGTACAGATTTTAGTATGTTTATCCTATATTATATGTCTAATATCTACTTATAAGTGAGCATATATCATGGGTGTCTTTCTGCTTCTGGGATACCTCACTCAGGATGATCTTTTCTAGTTCCAATAATTTCCCTGCAAATTTCATGATTTCCTTGTTTTTAATTGCTGAGTAGTATTTCATTGTGCAAATGTATGGCAATTTCTGAAAAGAGAGAAAACGGGAAACAGGACAGGAGCCTACCACAGGCGAACTCTGAAAGACACTACCCAGCAGAGTATGAAAGCAGATGCTAAGACTCATAGCCAATTTTTAGGCAGAGTGTAGGGAATCTTATGCATGAAAGGGGAGATAGAAAGAACTGAAGGGGACAGGAGCTTCACAAGGAGAGCAACAGAAACAAGAAATCTGGACACAGGGGTCTCTTCTGAGACTGATACTCCAACCAAGGACAATGCATGGACAAAACCTAGAATACCTGCACAGATGTAGCCCATGGCAGCTCAGTGTCTAAGTGGGTTCCCTAGAAAGGGGAACAGGGACTGTCTCTGACATGAACTCAGTAGAGAGCTCTTTGATCACCTCCCTCTGAGAGGGGAGCAGCCTTGCCAGACCACAGGTCCAGATTTGTTGGCTTTGTTCATCTCTTTGAGGAGTACCTGCCCAGTCCAGATCCTTCTGGACTGTAGCCATTCCTGAGACCTGATAGGCTAGGGTCAGAGGGAAGAGGAGGACGACCTCCCCTATCAGTGGACTTGAGGAGGGGTATGGAGGGAGATAAGAGAGGGATGGTGGTATTAGGAGGGGACAAAGGAGAGTGCTACATCTTGGATTCAAAGTGAATAACCTCATTAATAAAAATAAATTAATTTTTAAAAAACAGAATACTTTTAAGTGTTTATTGGGGGGGACTTAGTCTCATTTTGTAGTTTAGGGTGGCCTTGACTTTCTGTGTTGTCCATGCTAATATGAGTGAGAGTGACCCAGACATTGTCCTACATTAACTTTCTATCACATCAGGTTCCCTTTTGCAAGTTTTTAATACCATCTTTGGGAATATTAAATGAACACATTGTATTTGTCAGTGAACATGTGTTACATGTGTGTACAAGTCCTTGTGCCTTCTCTAGTGTGTGTGGAGGCTAAATGTAGATGCCAGGTATATTCCTCTGTCATTCTCAAAATTACTGATTAAATAATAGTGTATCAATGAACCTTGAATTGGCTGTCTCTTCTGGTGATGATACAGAGATGTCTCTCTTTTTCCTAAGTAAAGGGTCCATGATGCCCAGTAACATGGATGATGGGAACTGATCTCTGGTCCTCACGGTTGGGCAACTGGCAATCTACCTTTGAAGCCACCTCTCCAGAAACATAAAGTACTTTTTTTTTTTTTAATCAATAGTAACTGTATCCTTTAAGTAAAGCACTTTTATTTAGAATTAGAAAGGTGGTTTAAGTCGCAAATGTGAATCTCAGTGCATGATACTCATACTTCACAAATGTCATGAGATTTAACTTCAGGGTTGAAACAAAGTTCTTAACAGTATATCCATTTCACTCTGGGCATTAAAACCCTCTCAATGGTAAATATTCAAAGCATGCAACATAAGTCTTTGGATGTTAAACAGGTTAAGGACCTGCAGACAATACCATAACATACTCTTGGTCCTAAACCAGTTTCATTTTCTGATGAATGGTGTTTTATGACAGTTTCCCTAACAGTTGTCTGTATACATTAAATGGAAGTATGTTAATAAAATTGCTAAATAAATAATACTTATAGACAATATGAAACAGAAAAAAATGTTGGCCCTTGAAGGAAGATTATTATTAATTCTTTTTAGGGTTCTACAGTTTTGAAATAGTTTCACACTGAAATGTTTTCTAGCTCATTTCTTTCATTTGTTTTCACCAACATTTAACTCTACATTGAGGTTATGAACAACTAAACCTAAACCTAATTTTACTTCAAATATATTTATAATACAATTGTAACATTTACAGTATTCGTATCTTAATGAATTGTTTAAGATGAATTTGAGACAGTCTCTGCCTTCTATTTTTTTTAATTTAATTTTTATACCTAACTCTAACCCTAACCCTAACCTTAACTCTCATCTGGATCGTAAACCACTTCCTAGTCTTTTCCCTTTCTTATCCTCCCTCCTTCCTCCCTCTCCCCATCTCCTAGTCCTCAGAATTGGACAGCCCTTCTCCCCTACCATCTGACCCCAGCCTATCAGTTGTCATTAGCACTGTCTTCACCGACCTCCTCTGTGGCCTGGCCAGGCCTCCCACTAGGGAGAAGTAATCACAGAGCAGGTAATAGCTTTCTATGTAAAAGAGAGCCCCTGCCTCGCTTACGAGGGAACTCACATGAAGAATGAGCTGCCCATGGTCTACATCTGATCAGGGGTTCTATGATCTCCATGCATGATCCTTTGTTGGTCCATTAGTGTCTGCAGGCCCCACTAGGTCCAGATTTGTTGGCTTTGTTCATCTCTTTGAGGAGTACCTGCCCAGTCCAGATCCTTCTATCCTTCTAACCCCGCAATTTTTCATAGGCCTCCCAGAGCTCTGTCCAAAGTCTGCTTTTAAGTCTTAGCATGTGCTTTAATCTCCTGCTGGTTGGAGTCTTTCAGAGGATAAGTATCATAGGTTCCCATCCTGTTCTCTCTCTTCAACTGCTTCTGGTATCTATACTATTTGCTCTTTTTAATGAGAATTAAACATCCTCCCTAGGTTCCCCTTGTGATTTAGCTTCTTTAGGTCTGTGGATTGTCATATGGATTTCCAGTATGTATTTTTAAATGGCCAGGTTATTTAAATAAATATACTTCTTTTTTTTATTAGACCTATGAATGAGAAAATATGGCAGCCATATTTACTTATGTATGTGTATGTTTATAAGTACTATTTTAAAATGATTCCTTCCTCTTTTGTTATAGGAAACTTGATTTTTCAAGAATGTTGTGAGAGAACTTGATACAAATCAGAGCAGTTTATTGACTGCTGCTCTTGAGGCTGCAAGAATAATGAATAATACATGAAGTTCAGACTCTGATGCACGCCTGTGCCGTACATGTGAGTGTCTTTCTAGAACATGTATAGAGGGGCTTGAGGTCTTGTTTGGTATCCATAGAGCGTCTTTCACAAAATTTGTTTTATCTTTGCTGTGTGTGTGTGTGTGTGTGTGTGTGTATGTGTGACAATTGCTTTGTGTCATCCCATTCATTTAAGTCCAGAAACACCAATATGTTTTCTGATGAACATTGTGCCCCTGGTAAGTGCCTGGTTTTATCTTTTCAAGATATGATCCTTCCTTGTTTCAAGATAATAATTCAAGAGATTCTTGATGAATTTCACTGCACTAGAACTCTAAAGTTCCTCTCAAGTGCATTCATTTCAATTGTTAGAAGGGATCCTTGCAAACCCACACACTAGATGCTAAGATTTAACTTGAGTAACATTATGACTCAGCGTAAAAAAAAAAAGACCTAAAATGAATGTAACAGTCAGAAGTATGAGAAATCTTCTTTCTGCTCCAAAAGCAGAGCAAAAGATAAGGAAGAGCTGAGGTTCCTGAGTCTGTGGAGACTAGAGAACCAAGAGTGCTGTAAAGACTGCAAATACAGAACAAAATGTTGACCTAAAAGAAGGAGCCTTTTCTATATAGGCATCCATAGCCTACATTGAAGGAATAAGATCAAAATGTTAATCACTTCTGCCAATCCCATTGTCATCATCAAAGCATTTTTACTTTCTGATATTTGGTTGTGTATTTGCTCACTTAGAATGCATATGGTTTGATTTAAGAATGAATGGCATTGTCAGGATATTTATTTTACTTTTCATCTAAAGAAAATCTAATTTGTGAAATGTACAATTTCTGAAGTTCTATACAAAATAATCTCCTTTTACAGCTATTCCCTCCCCTGTCTCTCTCTCATGCGCATGTGAGCATACACACACACACCAATACATCAGTTTTTTTTATCCTTTATCAAGTGTGCTCTGAGTTAATTATTTTTATTAAATATTCTTTCAACTTAGAATAGCATCGAGCTACGACCTTCTCTCAGTTTAACTTTTTTTTACTGAAAGATTTTAACTAATCAATTCATTTTCTTTGATAAATATAAAATGATTGAAATGGGGAAGAGAGCTAAACAGAGAATTCTCAACAGAGGAATATCCAATGGCAGAGAAACACTTAAAGAAATGCTCATCCTCATTAGCCATCAGGGAAATGCAAATCAAAACAACCCTGAGATATCACCTTACACCCATCAGAATGGCCAAGATGAAAAACTCAAGTGACAACACATGCTGGAGAGGTTGTGGAGAAAGGGGAACCCTCCTCCACTGCTGGTGGGAATGTAAACTGGTACAACCACTCTGGAAAGCTATCTGGCGCTTTCTAAGACAATTAGGAATAGTGCTTCCTCAAGACCCAGCTATACCACTGCTAGGTATATACCCAGAGCTTGCTCAAGTACACAAAAGGGATACTTGTTCAACCATGTTTATAGCAGCTTTATTTGTAATAGCCAGAACCTGGAAACAACCCAGATGTCCATCAACGGAAGAATGGGTACAGAAATTATGGTATTTCTACATAATGGAATACTACTCAGCAATCAAAAAGGAGGAAATCATGAAATTTGCAGGCAAATGGTGGGATCTAGAAAACATCATTCTGAGTGAAATATCCCAGAAGGAGAAAGACAAACACGGTATATACTCACTTATATAGACCTATAAGATATGATAAACATAATGAAATCTATACACCTAAAAAAGATAATCAAGAGAGTGGACATGGGGTAAGAGGATCAATCCTCATTTAGAAAGACAGATGGGATGTGCATTGAATGCATGACAGGGGTCTACTGAGCTCATCTGAAAGCCTCTAACTAGCAGTGTTTTCAAAGCAAAGACTCATGACCAAACCTTTGGCAGAGTACAGGGAATCATAAGAAAGAAGGGGAGTTAGTCTGATGGGGAAAGGATAGGAGCTCCACAAAGACCAAATATATCTGGGCACAGGGTCTTTTCTGAGGCTGACATTCAACCAAGGACCATGTATGGATAAAACCTAGAACCTCCGCTCAGATGTAGCCTGTGGTAGCTCAGTAACCAATTGGTTTCCCAAAGTGAGGGGAACAAGGACTATTTCTAACAGGAACTCAATGAAGATACCTGATAAAACAGGATCAGATGAATGGGGGGAGGTCCCCCCCTATCAGTGGACTTGGAAAGGGGCACAGTAGTGATGAGTGAGGGAGGGAGGGACTGGGAGGGAATGAGGGTTCGGGGCACGGCTGGGATACAGAATTAATAAAATGTAACTGATAAAAATAAAAAAATAAAAAAAAACAAAAAAAAAGAAATAGCTCCCTTTGTACCCTAATTTTTATAATTGTGTTTTCAAAGTTTATCATTTATTTATGTTGAAAAAGTTACACTCCAACCCTCAAAATTGACTACATTTATAGGTATTAAACATTCTATATTATGGAGTCAAGCATATTCACAAGTCTTTTCAAGTCTCATTACTTTATATTTTATAGAATAAAATTTAAAAATAAACAGTTTGTAAATAAAATTCCAGAAGTGTGTGGCTTGCTATGGGACATGAGGTCTCTGGTAATAAAAATCAGATTGTTTAATCCCTAGCTTTTACTTAATATAAGTTATAATAAAATAATAATAATTTGCAAAATGCCTTTACGATCTTTCTTGATTCAGATATTACATGTTATATTCCACTGATTTGTTTTTGTTTTTTCTTTTTCCATTATTTCCTATTAGTTTTTGTGCTTATGTAACTCTGTTTCTTACTTGGTGAGCTCTTTATCAGTTAATACATAATTTAATGGTTCTGTGGATATAAATCCTGATCACTCTTCGCAATCGGCTTCCTGGAGTGAAGCATAAAGTGTTTATCATGGGAGGGGGGCGGTACTAATATCGATTTGGAGACGGAGAAGCCTGGATGAAGACAGCCATAGGAAGCTAATAATCATCTGCAGTGCATACTTGGTGTTTTGTGAGTCTCAGTTTACACATTTAAACGTGGAGTCACTAAGGACATGCTAAAACCTCGGGTTCAGGCAGAGATGGGGCTGTGATCACTGTGGGCTCTCAGCTTCACTGCTTAAATGGAGCTTCCAGGTACGCAGTGTGCACCTAGCTCACTAGGGCTGCGAGAGAGTCCTGAGGGACGTGGTGCATCTTCAGAACGCTAATGATGCCCATGAGACACGTCGCCTCAAGTCTGTGTCTAAGTTCTCTTCAGAGCACAGCTAACGAGTTCAGTTTCATCCCTTAGTTTTCACTCATATTAGGTCTACTTTCTGAGAAACTCCTTTTCTACATGCTCCACATTAATTTACATGGAGTACAGCTTGAGAATTAATGCAATGTGAGTGAGGTAGACAAGAGGACAATTGGAAAGAATATTTTGAAACCATTGGAATACTGCGTTAGGTACATTTAAAATGTCCTTACATTTTACATTCTATTCATCTAAAAACACCGAGATGTAATGTGGTGGCTGCTGGGATGATATTGTCTAAAGATAAGGTCAGGACCATTTTCTTGAATTTTTTTTTCTCACTTTTCTGTTTTGCTTGCAATTTTCTAAATGCAAAGAAAATATTTTTAGGAAACTATAGTTAACATATTTATGAAAATTTAACAGTACATTAAAGTTCCTTTGTGTGCAAATTGCCTCAAGTGTGGGGATGGGAGTGGTGAATTAACAGGAGGAAAGAGCGGGATGGTTGGCCTTCCAGAAAACAGGCCTTTCTGAAGTCCTGGAAATCTGAGCTTATTAGGAGAGCATACAGTGCAGAAAACAGCAAGAGTGGCCCTTAATGGGTTCAATTTTATGCCTGGGGCTACTAAATTCTCCCCCAGCAGTCAACTCCCAGCACTTCAGCAGACAGGCTACCTGGAGGGAGTAAGGCTGACTGGCAAGGCAGACCTCATCAACAGGAAGGAAGCTCTGTCCCTTACACCTCAGGAAGTTAAGCAGCCAATTAAATCCTTCCCCACTGAACCCAGGAAGGAGGCTGTGAGTCCAGTCTAACCCATGCATTTTCTTTTTTTTAAATATAATTTTTATTTATTACAGTTTGTTCACTTTGTATCTCAGCTGTAGCCCCACCCTCATCCCCTATCGTGCCCTCCCTCCCACCCTCTCTCACTCCTTCCATGCCCCTTCCCCAGTCCACTGATAGTGGAGGTCTTCCTCCCTTTCTTTCTGACCGTAGTCTATCAGGTTTCATCAGGACTGGCTGCACTGTAGTCCTCTGTGGACTGGTAAGGCTACTCCCCCTTCAGGGGAAGGTGATCAATGAGCCCCTGAGTTCATATCAGAGACAGCCCCTGTTCCCCTTAGGAGGGAGCCCTTTTGGAGACTGAGCTACCATGGGCTACCTCTGTGCAGGGGGTGTAGGTTATTTCAATGAATGATCCTTGATTAGAATATCAACTCTGATCACCATCCCAGACTGAACTGAGGGTCCCACAGCACCAGAGACTGGGATTTCCAGTCAAGAGAAAACCCCACAGTGAAGGAAGCAATCAGGAACACTGACTTCAGGTCACCCAGACAATCCCTAGAAAAGGACTGGGGTTCAGCGGGTGCTCAGCCTCCAGCCCAGAGACCTAAATGTGTGCCAATTCACTAGTCCAGACAGAAAGGGAGGCCCAAGGCACCAGAGACTGGAGACCAAGTGCATGTTCTAAAGCAGAGTGCTTCTGTGCAGGGATTGGTTGAAGCAAGCCACAGCTACGTTCACTAATGCATTTAGTTCCTGATTCATGGAAGTCAAGGAACATGAAAGAGTAAGAAACTGGGATTTATATTTTTAAAAAAAGTCATATTCAACTTGTCTAAGTTATTTTTTCATATATGTCAGTCAGGCTCTTTACTGTAAAACAAATATTTACTCAACACCTGATATATGGCAGGTGGTGATGTGGGCTGGTGGGAGGCAAACTTGTAAAAATACCAAATTCGTGCTCTTTAGAAACTTAACATTCAGTAGAGAAATTGATTTGTGAACCAAGAACTGCAGTTAAGGGCAATCACGAGAAATTGATAGCTATACTGCAGCTTGCAAGGACCGCAACTCAGAGGCAATATTAAACCATCTAGAAATTGGATTTTTCCCTCTAGCAACTGTGATTTACAAATAAAAACAGTAGATTTCCGGGATGGCTCAGTGGACAAAAGAGCTTGCTGTCAACTCTGATCTGGTCCCCAGAACCCACACAGGAGAAAAAGAAACCAACTATGCTTGCTACCCTCTGATGTACACAGATGCCAACCCTCCAAATACAAAACAAACAAACACAAAAGTACAAGATAATTAAAGTAAAATAAAAAGAAGGATATTAGACATGACATCCTGAATTTGTTTTTCAGTTATCCTTCATCTGCTATTCTTTGTTCTGTTTATCACATATTTCTCACAGGACCTCTTGTTCCCTCAGACTTTAATCAGAACTTGATTCTGTCATTGCAGAAAAGCAAAGCACTTGCCTCAAGAAAAGAAAAGGGGAGCGGCCTTACCAGGCCATAGAGGAAAACAATGCAGCCAGTCCAGATGAGAACTGAGAGGCTACAGTCAGAGGGAAGGGGAGGAGGACCTCTCCTGTCAGTGGACATGGGGAGGGGCATGGAGGAGAAGAAGGAGAAAGAGTGGGATTGGGAAGGGATGAAGGAGGGGGCTACAGCTGGGGATACAAAGTGAATTAACTGTAATTTATAAAAAAAATAAATTAATTAAAAAAGAAAATGAAAAGAGGAGCTGGCATATATTGGAGCCAAAAATGAATGACTATATATTTGGGTTACCTCAAATACTGTAATGTGGTTATTATTTAATGAGGATTTGGTAATAACAGAACAAAGGAAACCATGAACCAAGCCACTTCAAATACATCAAACAACAACAACAAAAACATCAGGTAGATGTGATCTAGGGAATGAAAAAAATCTCTCTTACAGACGCTATCTGATGATATTCTTAAACTTTGGGTTAGCGGAAATGAGGAAAATGTACATCTCCAAAGAACTGCCTTAATAGTCACAGGATGCTCCCTTCTGCACAGAGCTGGGCAATAAATGGCTATTCGCTGACTAAAGATATCCCCAGATCATTTTGGCTTCTAAACAGTAACATTCCAAATCTTACCACAGGCAGCGCTTTTCGGTATTCAACATGGGTGCATCATTTTTTTTTTTTTTTATATCACAACTTTAAAATGATACAAATTGTTTCAGTAGGAAATTTTAAAATGTTATGCTGCCAAGCACGATCTGGAAGGACTTAACAAGTTAATACTGGAGCATGTACCGGTTATCAACTCTGAAAGTTTGTCAACTCTGAAAACTATCAGCTTTCTTTTGCATTGAAGATTTTCAGTTAAGCCTACGAGCGACCCTCACCTATGCCTACTTCCTACTTCTGCTTTTAAATTGTGTCAGAGTGCATGCACCTTTGCTATCTACCTTAGGGGATTCCAGGTAAGGAGGAAGTAGAGTATGGGACAATCGATTACTAAAGGTAAGGCCCAGGGCCTCACACACAGTATATAATCTGGAGTCCTTGGCTTTGTCTTCATGTAGAACCAACTGAGCACAAAATGATCTTTCTAAAACCCAACAGTGATAGTGGAATTTTTATGGAAGTACTCCTGTAACCTTTTTAGCTCTTGAAGGTTAAAGTCTTGGTTTCCAAAGACTTTGAGAACTGTTTCTTCAACTGCCCCATTCCCCTGCTCCCCATTTCATATCCTATGTTCAATGCATTCTGGTCCTGATTCCACAGGTCCTTAATTCTGTTGCTTCTGATATGCAGCGCTGCTCTGGACCATCCAGGATAGGAAATTGTAGCAGAGAACCCCCTGTGGCACTCTTGTTTAAAAACTCTATTTGGGTGTATAAGCCTCTACCTCCTTCTACAACCGCCCCCCCCAACATTAAAAAGTAGAGAGAAAAGGTTAGTGGGGAGAGGGGGCCCAGACCTCCTTTACTTCTTCTGGCTATTTAGGGTCAAGGGGTTCTTTTAGGGCTCTGTACCAATCTCTGACTACATCAGTCTTGGTCTTCTCCACGCTGCTGTTTCCCGAAGAGTTTCTTTCTACTCCAAACCGCCACGCTATCTGTGATCTCTGGTCTCTCCAAACTGCCACACACCATAGGCCAACACTGAATGCCACACTGAATGCAACACTGAATGCCACACTGAACGCCTTCTCTTTCTCGCTCTCACATTTATACTCTCAGAGTCCTGGACCACGCCCCTTTCCATGCTGCACATGGATGGCCATTCCCAGCTGGCAAAGATCATGCTTCACAAGAGACAATTAATAAGTATGGGCAACTTATAGCCCAACTAAAATCCCACACTTGGGATTAAAACAAAACTTATTTACATAACATACAACGAAACGAAAACTTTCTTTACAAGAAAAAAAAATCTTCATCTGTTGCTTCATCTGAAAACCTATTTGACTCTTCTCTCATGTGTAAATCATTATAAATGCCCATTAATACCCCACTATGTTCTAAACAGTCCAAGGACTAATCACATTTTGCAGGAATCATTGATTTCTTGCCACACCTTCCTGTAGAAATTTGTATCTTGGTGCCTACAAGGGAGTAGGTTTGGAAGAGTCGTTATGTAAACGTTCAATGACTTAACTAACAACTCAGGATATTAGAGTTTGGGTCCCACTAAGATACCATGAATCATCCAATACACTCTTTTTGACAGAATAGAAAGTATATTCGAGGTTTGTTTTTACATGTATGTGTATGTGTTGACGGTAGGATATATGAAATGAATGAGTGCAGTTGCCTGAAGAAGCCAGAAGTTGAGAAGTCTGCTGGATTAATTATGACAGCTGTCATGAGCTGCCTGACATGGAAGCTGGGGATCAAAGCTAGATTCCCCGGAAGAGCAGTGTCGTTTCTAGCCACTGACCCATCCCTCCAGCCCCAGAAATTGAAGCCTTAGAATTAACCCGATTTTCCAAAAGTCATCTGATGATGTTTACAGGAAATTGCATTTATTTTTAGGTTTTTTTTTTCTGTTATTCCTTTGTAACTTCCCCCTATATATATTTTTTTTCAATGTTACATTTTCTTCCTTAATGACATGTTCCTGTGTTTCTCTTTAGGTTGTTTGTATTTTTGTATGTGTGGCATTACTGGTAAAAATTGCTTGCACTGGAACAGATTTCTCTTCTCTGATCTCTGAAGAACATTATAACTCCTTTTCAGTTACTATAGATTGTATACTCCCCTCTAATATGCCTTCATGGGAGAAACTGCCAATGTTCATTTGAAGAGAACAACAGGGTTTCCTTTTCCTGTCCTGGGAGTGTGCATGATATAACTATGACACATTTCTGACCATATATGTCAATCATGCTGCGTATTAAGTGATGTTTTCATGCTAAATTTAAAATCTATGTAAAGAGAATGTTTCCTTACCACAGAATTTCAAATGCACTACGATATTTTTGTGTTTCTTGGGATGCTAGGAGGAGTAAATGACAAGACAGAATGAGAGATTTACCAATGGGTACTTATAGAGATAGATGGGAAGCTGGAAGGCCTGAAGGAGAAGTTGACTCACGTAAGAACTGATCTTTGCAAAGAGGAGAGGGGAAACGTCATTTGGAGGGCGTCTCTGACTTCCTGGGACGCAGATGGCCGTCTTTAGGAGTAAATTGCTGGAAGGGCTAGGTCATCACTGTGATGCTCAGTGGTTGCTGGGAAGCAACAGGAAGCAAAAATGACTGATGAAAGGCTGGGTTATAGAGCATAAGTGCTCCAGAAATTTTACCCTTATACTTGGGACATAGAGACAAATATGCATGGCTTCCATATGTTACATGCAAACATTGAGAAATTGCCTTTATTAATTGTCTTTGATTAATTTCTTTCTGGGGAGGAAGAATGAAATTTATTTTTTCTTTTTTTAATTAAAATTTTATTTTTTATATTACTTACAGTTTATTCTTTTTGTATCCCAGCTGTAGCCCCCTCCATCATTCCCTCCCAATCTCACCTACCCTCCCTCATCTCCTCCCATGCACCTCTCCAAGTCAAATGATAGAAGAGGTCCTCCTCCCCTTTTATCTGAACCTAGCTTATCAGGTCTCATTAAAACTGGCTGCAATGTCCTCCTCAGTCATCTGGAAAGACTGTTCCCCCCTCAGAGTGTTGTGATCAAAGAACCAGCCACTGAGTTCATGTCAGGGACAGCCAGTGTTCCCCTTCCTATGGAACCCACCTGGGTACTGAGTTGCCACAGGCTACATCTGAGCAGGGGTTCTAGGTTATATCCATGAATGGTCCTTCGTTAGAGTATCTGTCTCAGAAAAGACCACTGGGCCCAGAGTTTTTGGTATTGTTGCTCTCCTTGTGGAGCTCCTGTCTTATCCAGGTTTTGTTATCTCCCCCTTTTTTTCATAGGATTCCTGGCACTCTGCCCAAAGTTTGGTGATGAGTCTCAGCATCTGCTTAGATACACTGCTAGGTAGAGTCTTTCAGAGGCTCTCTGCGGTAGGTTCCTGTCCTGTTTCCTGTTTTCTCCTTCTTCAAATGTCCATCCTGTTTGTTTTCTGAGTGAGGTTTGATCATCTTACCCAGGGTCCTCCTTCTTTCTTAGCTTCTTTAGGTGTGCAGATTTTAGTAAGTTTATCCAATATTATATGTCTAGTATCCAGTGCTTTCTCAGATTATTAGGAATAGTGCTCCCTCAAGATCCAACTATACCACTCCTAGGAATATATCTAAAAGATGCTCAAGTATACAACAAGGACATTTGCTCAACTATATTCATAGCAGCTTTATTCGTAATAGCGAGAACCTGGAAACAACCCAGATGTCCCTCATCTGAGGAATCCATATAGAAATTGTAGTACATTTACACAATGGAATACTACTCAGCAATTAAAAACAAGGAAAACATGAAATTTGCAGGCAAATGGTGCGATCTAGGAAAGATCATCCTGAGTGAGGTATCCCAGAAGCAGAAATTCACACATGGTATATACTCTTTTCTCTTTTTTAATTTATTACTTATAACAATTTACTCACTTTGTATTATGGCTGTAGCCCCCTCCCTCTTTCCAGTCCCACCCTCCCTTCCTCTAACAATGATTAACTTCTTCAAAATACACTTAATATTTATTTTTTATTTTTATTTTTGTTAATTACAGTTTATTCACTTTGTATCCCCCCTGTAAACCTCTCCATCCTCCCCACCCAATCCCACCCTCCCTCCCTCTTCTCCACCCATACCCCTCCCCCAGTCCACTAATAGGGGAGGTCTTCCTCTGCTTCCTTCTATCCTAGTCTATCAGATTTTTATCAGCAGTGGCTGCATTGTCTTCCTCTGTGGCCTGGTAAGGCTGCTCCCCACTCAGGGGGAGGTGATCAAAGAGCAGGTCAATCAGTTCGTGTCAGAGACTGTCCCTGTTCCCATTACTATGGAACCCACATGGACACTGAACTTCCATGGGCTACATGTGTGCAGGGGTTCTAGATTATCTCCATGCATGGTCCTTGGTTGGAGTATCAGTCTCAGAAAAGACCCCTCTGCCCAGATTTTTTTGGTTCTTTTGCTCTCCTTTTGGAGTTCCTGTCCTCTCCTTGTCTTACTCTTTCCCATTTCTTTCATAAGATTCCCTTCACTCTGCCCATAGGTTGGCCATAAGTCTCAGTATATGCTATGATACCCTTCAGGGTAGTCTTTCAGAGTCCTTCTGTGGTAGGCTCCTGTCCTTTTCCCTGTTTTCTCCCTCTTCTGATGTCCATCCTCTTTGCCTTTCTGAATGGGGATTGAGCATCCTAGCCAGAGTTTTCCTTCTTGATTATTTTCTCCCATGCTCATGGCTTGGCAGGATTAACATAGTAAAAATGGCCATCTTACCAAAATAAATCTACAAATTCAATGCAAGTCTCATCAAATTACCAACATAATTCTTTACAAACCTTGAAAGAAAAATGTTCACCTTCATATGGAATAACAAGAAACCCAGAATTGCTAAAATAATCCTCTAAAATAAATGATATTCTGGAGGTATAGCCATCCTTGATCTCAAGCAGTACTATAGAGCAACAATGCTAAAAACTGTATGGTACTGACATAGAAATCCACTGGTGGATCAATGGAATTGAATAGAAGACCCTGAAATAAACCCACACAATTATGGTCACCTGATTTTTGACAAAGATGCCAAAACCATACAATGGAAAATGATAGCATCTTCAAAAAATGGTACTGGTTTAAATTGATGTATATATATATATATATATATATATATATATATATATATATATATAATATTTATATATTGAAGTTAGACTTCTTAAAAATCATCTCAAAGGCGCGGCATTATACAGCTCTCTACAGTTCCCCCTTTGTGTTTTAGACACATCAGGCAAGAGTAGAGGTCTGATCTCTGATATTAGAAATAAATTGGGACTTTGTACCAATGTTCATTTAGGTGTCATCCACCCAAACAGCATCAGACCAGTCAGATACCTTTTTCTCAGAGGCGGGACCTGGGGCATCAACCCGCATGCAATCAGACATGCTCTTCTCTGGGTTGAAAGCGGCTGACCCTGAGTGCAGTGCTTAGCCTCGCATCCTGAGCATAACATTTTAGCTTTTTATGGTAGCCAACCATGCTAGGGGAGACTGTCCTGCTTCAGTGGCTGTAAAGGAGCTGGTTTCCGCCTTCCACCTTCCCGATGGTGAGTGCTCTCTGTCACAAACAACTCCATATTTGGCTAAGGCTGAGGGTCTGGCTTACTTCCCTGTATATGGTCCTATCTGCATTGCCTACTTGGCATGCTGGGGTTGGCTACCCAGAGGCTATTTAAACTGTGGGCTGGCTTTCCCCAGGGTCAGAAGATTGTTCAAGGTTCCTGAATAAACTGCATTGAGAAGAAAAAAAAATCATCTCAAAGGAATGAAAATTGACTACAAAATTCAAATGGAAAATTAAATGGAGAACATCTTATGCTTGCCTTTTCAATTAAACTCCCACCAATACTATAGATTCTGAATATGTGAAAACAAACTTTAAAATAAATATTACCAAACCTTTGTTTTGATCATTATGCATACATATTTAATGAACATCTATCTCCTGGTATCATTTTATCACTGCTTACATGACAAAACACCAAGAAACAAATAAGACTATGGAACTAATCTAATCCTTAATTGAAAGTTAGCTTTATAGATCAAGACATTTAAAATAGATATACTGGTTTGAAATTATGAGTTTAAGATCACATCTAACCACACATTTAAAAATGTGGCCCATGTTAATCAAGCTTGTTGCTTTACTCAATTTTTTTTTTTTTTTTTTTGTCACACATAACAAGAATAAACCACATTCAGGGTAATTTTGTAATAATAAGTCTATTTGTGTAGGCTGCATGTATTTCAAAATTGAATTTGACTTCTAAAAGTTTCTGATAGAATTATTTAAACTTTAGGGCTTATTTTACCTCTAAGTTTAAAGTCACTTAAATGTATTACCTATGATGTATTAGTTACTTATTGCTATGACAAAATGCCTGATGACAGTGATTTAAGAAGGAAAAAATTATATATATAATACAATATATATTATATATTATTATATATAATGTATATATTATATATATTATACAATATATATTATATATATTATTATATATATTATATATATTATACAATATATATTATATATATTATTATATATATTATATATATTATACAATATATATTAATTGTTTGAAGGGGTATCATCCTTCAAACTATAAAAGGCATGGTGGCCATAGTGTGAAGACCATGTGGCATTTGGTCACATTGCGTCCAAAGGGAGGAAGCAGAGAGGTCCTTTCTCTGTATTATGCAGTGGAGGACTTCATCCCACAGGACACTCCTGCGTAAACTCATGGTAGGATTTTCTTTCACAGTTAATGCTTACTAAAAACAACTGATGAACATAATTTGATATTTGCCATCTAGGTGATTCCAGATCCAGAAGTTGACTATTATGATAAAGCATCATGCATGGATGCTGCTATTAATACAGCACTTCATAAACAGACCATAGAGCCATGATATCTACCAGTCACTGTACTTGATCAAATGTCAAGTAGGTGGTAGAAGAGATACATGTATGCTCTATAAGGATAGAGAGGCGTAGGGTCATGGATATTTCTTAATCATTTGTTCCTACTTTGAAGACTTCTGTCCTTATCACCCATTTTGTTCATTCATTTTTAGATAGCCATCATTGCAATTTACTACTAAAATACTCTTTCAAAGTAATAATTCTACATTGCCCGATAAGCACATTCTGGTATTGTTGTTTTATTATATTTGATTGAATTCAATAAAGTAGTCTTACTACTTCTAATATTTTCATTAGGAAATTATTAAGTTCTGTGACTTATTTCAAGAATTTCATTAGAAGTTAGAGTATAAGACCAATTCCTTTTATTTTAAATGAAAGTATACTGATTTCAATACTATGAACCAACATTTGCATATTATTTCTTTTTTTTAACTTTTATTAATTACACTTTATTTATTTTGTATTTCTTTTAAGTATAACTTTGGAAGTGATAAGAAGACCATTTCCCCTTAAGTCATGATAATATTCTATAAATGTAATACAACCTGGTTTAAAGGATTCTTTTATTTTAAATAAGGGAGCGATCTTCTTTGAGAAGGGTTTGTTTTGATGGCATATGCTGTGTGGTCTATGTGACTCTTTTCTTTTTGTGCTGATGGATCTTGAACATGGTGTCTTCAGGTTAAGTTAGGTAAAGTCTATGCCACTTTGATAAACAGTCAGTCCATGAAAGTCATTTTAGCATGTTCACCAGCAGATGGAATCATTTTCAACACCCATGGGAAGTTTGCAGAAATTTAATTTTGATATTTTGTGTTGCTATTTATGTCAGTAGAATGTTTCTGGTAATCTTATTTATATGCTGTCTGGCATTGTGAGTGAGGCCAAAACTGTGTCATGTCTCATGTTTTATACACAAAAAGAGTCTTAAGCATTCTTGAAGGTTATTGGGTTCTCTTTGATTGTATTCCTTAAGAAAGTCTTTTCTCATATCCTAGGGGAAAACTTTTCAAAGAATTCATGTATTCTTCTGGTTTAGACTGTTGCTTCCCCACAACTCATGGAGGAATCCATCAAGTCAGGATTTGCTGTATAATGAGATGCAAATGTATGCATAGACAGAGTGGTGAAACAAGGCTCAAGCTGCAATTATGCTGAGGCTGAGGAGCCACGTGCTCTTAAAGAGACAAAGCAGAAGAAAAAACCTCAAGAGACATTTACACAGGAGTTCCCATGGTCAAAGGTGGTTTTGAAAATATTGCAGGACATGATGGACATGAAGGTGAATCTGGTATGAGGTGACTGCACTAAGTCTGCCTCATGAGCTTCCGCTAACCTGGGCTGAGGGGAACTGGAAATACAGCAGGGGCAGGTACCGTACCGGTACCCTGCAACTCCACATGAAGTTAGCTAAAATGTGTGACTAGGGGAAATGCAGCAGCTGAGGAGTGGTAGGGCCAAGCTCTGAATGGAGCCCTTCATGTATAGTGAAGATACATTGAAGTTTTTAATTGTAACCTCAGTGGCTGGCTGGCCTTGTCTGGATCTGTCCCCATTATTGAAATGCTAAAGGAATCTTGAGAACAAGAGGTAAAATATACAATTCCTAAGAACATAAGCGATGGAATCAAACTGCCTCCACCCAAATCTTGGTTTTCATGTATTCATGCAGGTAACCTTGAGAAATCACTCAGTGTTTTAAGGCTTTGTTTATTCCACTTGTGCATAAGAATGTTATGCTAACAACAGAACAACTCTACCTGATTGATAGCATAAATCATATCTGAATACATTCATTCTGACTTCAGGGTTTTAATATGCTGTTTCTCTCATACTTCTGGTAAAAACAAATTTTAAAAATTACATATGGTTAAGTTCTAGCTGCTATTTGTCTTCATTCCTTTCCATACTCATTAACTGTACTAAACATACCTGCCAATTTATATCTTTTTTTTTTGTTTTTGTTTTTTTGTCAGAAGATGCTGTGATGTCTGATCTTGATTGTCAACTAAATTTGATCTTAATTTGATGAAAACGTACACATGGGCTGACCTGTGATAAGGCCAGGGAGGGTCTCTTGAGGAGAGAGGGTACACTCTCCTCCAGAATGGGTAATGTCTTCCTGCAATGGCCTATATTTTAATATAGAAGGGTCACATGGGAAAAGAGTGCTGTTTCTTGCCCAGCTTCACAACTTGCTGACGAGTGTGCAATCTGTGTTGCTGCTACTGGCTCTATGCTGTCCTTCCCTGATCTCAGGCTCCACCTTCTTTGGATTTCCAACATAGAAAGTCCGCAGCTCTCCAGGAGAATTCTGAGTCAGTGGCACCCGACTGGAACTGCCGACACTCACAGTTTGTTACAGTCTGAGTTACTGTGCAGGCTCAGGCTCTCCAAAGCCATCATTGGTTCCCTCAACCCCTACTGGCTGTAAGCCATTCTAAAAAGCCCATATGTATGTATTGATCTGTTTTTTTCAGAGAACCTTTCCTAACACAAGCAGATATGAGTAGTAGTAGAATGGGCAAAATAACTTTTCTACACTGAAAGTCTTCCTGCAAAATTAAAACTCAATGCTAAAATATTTTGACAAAGCTTGCTTATGTCCAGGGCCATACAGAAGTGGCTGGAAAATATATTTGCAATATGCCAATGACTCACAGGTCTCTGAATTTTCACAGTGTATGTTTGTTTTCTTTTATTTATTTTTTCGAGTTGTCAGTCTTCACTATAGAATAAATTTCACGAGACTTAGTTAGATGCACTGGAACCACAGCATAAATAAGAACACATTCTTAGACCTAGCCAGCCCACAGAGGAAGAGGAACCAGGCAGTCCTGATGGGTCTTTGTAAGCTAGGGTCAGACCGTAGGGGAGAAGGACTTTCCCCTTCAGTGGACTAGTGAAGAGGGATAGGGGAAGAAGATGGAAAGAGGGTGGGACAAGGAGGAGATGAGAGAGGAGGCTCCAACTGGGATACAAAGCTAATGAATTGTAAATAATAATAGCAAGAATTTTAACAACAACAAAAGTTAAAAAACAGAAAAGCTACAAAAACCAAAACATTATTTTTTTTTATTTTTATCAGTTACATGTTATTAATTCTGTATCCCAGCCGTGCCCCGAACCCTCAACATTATTTTTTTTTTTACAAATTGCTGTATTATTTTCCTTTTCTTTGATAGTTCCTACTAAATTTTCTGATGTGTCCACCTGAGGCCACTGTACTCAGAAGTCATGGGCTTTTATTTTTTAATATTTCTGTATATTACATAACTTTATTTTTAAAATAAAGTTTATTTCATTTATGGGTTTGTGTGTGTCTGTTTGCATGTGTGCACATATACACAAGGGCAGTGCCTGCAGTTGCCAGAATAGTTTGTTGGGTCCTGTTCCTGCAAACATTAAAATATTACTTATTCTGTTTTATCAGGTATCTTCATTGAATTCCTGTTAGAAATAGTACGGGGGGCGGAGCCAAGATGGCGACGAGCACACACCGTTTCTGAGCGGTGGAATACCGGAACTTCTGAGTTGGTGAATGGAAGGACCTCTAACCCAGGAAAACAACGGTGGAGATTTCTAGACCGACAGGGAACATCACAGGAGGTGAAAACTTTGGTCTCGGGTCACCCGGGGACTTGTTTGGGGAAGGAGAGAAACGGCCCTTCGATCTCGCGGCACTCCCCTCCCCCAGACCTCCCTCTACCTCGGCACAGCGGCACAGCTGCCTGGTCTTTCTCAGAGCAGACCTAACTGCCTGAGGTATACAGCCGCTGGGGCAGAGCTCCAAGCCCTTTAGCGGCAGGCAAAGATCAGCAGTACGTGTCCCGGAGTCCCAGATCCGCGCGGCGGCTACACCATCCCCCCAGGGCCATCGCCATCAGTGACGGTACAGCCCACACAATCCCACAGTGACAGAGAATACGCCATATATTCACCAAAACCAGGCAGAAACGTCATACAACCTAGATACACCAGGTGCTGGGCCTCCCAAGCT
>REGO01000250.1:2226258-2267961 GCA_010120015.1 Rhombomys opimus
ATCAGTGGACTTGGAAAGGGGCACAGTAGTGATGAGGGAGGGAGGGACTGGGAGGGAACGAGGGTTCGGGGCACGGCTGGGATACAGAATTAATAAAATGTAACTGATAAAAAATTAAAAAAAAGAAAAAGAATAAATAAATAAATAAATAAATATAAATATAAATATAAATATAAATATTACTTATTCTGGGACACCATCAGGATTTCCATTAGTCTCTGCATGAAATGCACAGAGGCTGAAAGGTTACAGGAGCAAACCTAGAACGCCATGGTTTATGTACACAGAACATTCAATATTTTACCCCCTGTGGAAGCACTATACCTGAGGTGGGTTTCTTTGTATATGCTCAGTTGGGTTGAGTCTTACTTTCCTTTCCACAGCTCCCAAAGCCTTGCACCTTCCTGCCCTCTCACTGCCCTTCATTTCCTCCGCATCACACTCCCTGTCCCAGGAGGCAGAGTTTATGAAATCTTTGGTTAGCAGAATCAAACTTTCTTTACTTGTGCAGGCTGTTTACATAGGAAAAACAGTATAGATCATCAGAACTTTCCTCCCTAAATCCAGGCATCAGGGTAGAATTTCTTGAAAAGATTCTTAGCCTTAATTATGGTACCAGGAAGTTCAGGGGAGAGGGGAGGATACTCACCATCTCCCTTCCAGTGTTTAACCTGATTTTCATGTATACAAAGCTATATAGTGAATGAAAAGTTTTTTTTTTTTAATTTCCATTTTGTTTTATTTTTTATAACTGAAATAACCTTATTTATTTTTTAATTTTTTATTATTTCTTTATGAATTACAGTTTATTCACTTTGTATCCCAGCTGTAGCTCCCTCCCTCATCCCTTTAAATTCCACCCTCCCTCCCTCATCTCATCCCATGCCCCTCCCCAAGTCCACTGATAGGGGAGGCCCTCCTCCCTTTTCCTCTGACCCTAGCCTATCAGGTCTCATAAGGACTAGCTGCATTGTCTTTCTCTGTGGCCTGGTAGGGCTGTACCCCGCCCCTCAGGGGGAGGTGATCAAAGAGACAGCACTGAGTTCATGTCAGAGATAGTCCCTGTTCCTCTTACTAAGGAACCCACTTGGACATTGAGCTGTCTTGGGCTACATCTGTGCAGGGGTTTTAAGTTATCTCCCTTCATGGTCCTTGGTTAGAGTATCAGTCTCAGAAAAGACCCCTGGGCCCAATTTTTTTGGTTCTGTTGCTCTTCTTGTGGAACTCCTGTCCCCTCCTGGTCTTTCTTTCTCCCTCTTCTTTCATCAGATTCCCTGCACTCTACACAAAATTTGGCTATGAGTCTCAGCATCTGCTTTGATACCCTGCTTAGTAGAGTCTTTCAGAGGCCTTCTGTGGTAGGCTCCTGTCCTGTTCCCTGTTTTTTCCCTCTTCTTATATCTATCCTGTTTGTTTTGTTAACAAGTCTCAGAATTTGAGGTATGGCTATGACTTAGTGGAAAGGACATATTCAGAGGAGGTGAGGTCTGGGGGAACAGGTGTGCATGTGGATTCAAAAATATATCCTTGTTCAAGGCATTCTTGAGAAAGAGTAGACAAGTGTTGACAATATCTGTGCATACCACACATTGCTTTCTCTCTAAAGCCTTCCTTGAGAAACCTAGTACACCAAGCACTTCATGTCTCACGGAACGCAATAACATTGTGGAGACAAAAAGGCCAGTTTCATTGGATACAGATTTTTAAAATGCAAATCTTCAAAATCTGTTAATCCCCAATGATACATTTCTTTTCTGAGTTCTGTTTCTCTGAGCATATAACCCAGAGTAAATTGCTTGTACTGCTTCTATATAGTGAAAAAAAATCCATATATCAAGCTCATTTCTCCTTCCTGTCTGTAACTAATCGAATCTTCTATTACCACATCATCTTAATACTAATGATAGGGCTGGTTATAAGCCAATTAATTATTAATCAAAACAGGATTATATTTCAACTATGATGACTTCAGTCACTTGGGTTTTAGTTCTGTGGAGTGTGGACATTTTATATCCAGAGAGCTTCTAGGTTTTTAGAATATCTTTAAAAGTGATGTGTATTTCATCTATCTATCTATCTACCTATCTATCTATCTATCTATCTATCTATCTATCTATCTATCTATCTAACTATCTATGGATACTTTGAAATAACAGATTTCCTTTCAAAAATTTTCACCAGTTTTATTATTTTTTCTGAAACTGCAATTGCTACAATTTTCTGAGTTATAATATAGAATTAGATTTGTTGCTTTTATTGGAATTAACAAAATAAAATTATTAATTTCCTCACCAATGGCATATATAAATGTCCATATTCATCTGCATGGAATATAAAACAATCTTTTTCTCTTAAATAAAGCAAATATGTTTAATAATCTAATTATATTGCTAACATTCAATATTATAATAAAATTTCAGCTAGATTATAATAAAACATGCAACTTGTTTTGAATTATATTTGAATGATACTATAATATTACTGATAGAAAATGTTAAATACTTATATAGAGATACGTAAATTGACTGCTATTTTTCATGTCTTTTCATATATCTTATCTGTGCTAAACATACTTGCACTTTAAATAATTATGTAACATAGCATATTAAAGATTATTTTTGTGAAACAAATCTATAAAACTTACGGATTTATAACATGTAGTATGGGCTATTATTTCTATAGTTAAGTGAAGTTTTGAGCAAAATGATCATGTCCCCTTTCTTATAACCAATAATAACCTTACTGAGATTATCTATCAAACTTAGCTTGCATAGAGTCAGAAATATCAGAAAACCTGGGTAGATGTAGGATATCTTAATGATCAAAAAAATAAGCAAATTGGAACTGGTATTCATGGCATTATTATTAATTAATGAGAGGCCATGAGAGTATAGGGATATTAATAGACATATTAATAGAGAGACTGGAAGCCCAGTGCACATATTGAAAGAGTGTGTTACAGGAAAGTCAATAAGGCTTGGCAGTCATGAGTCTTCCAAAGCTCTTAGTGGAATGTAAGGTATGTGAGTGCCATGAAAGAATCTCAGTGGTCTAAGGTCACAGTGCTTCTCAAACTAGGAAACCTACTTTCTCTCAAAAACTTTATGTAACTAGGAAGAGATTATTTATTATTGTGTATATGCAGTCTGTTCTGAAAAGTTACCCAAAATATGCTTTATTAATTTTAATGCTGTTAGTGAAACTGAAGCATCATAGTGCATAGAAGGTATGAAATGAAGTCAATTTCCCGTTGTGCTAAAGCAATGTTTATTAGCCGTTTTGTAAAGCATTTCCTCTGATAATGAAGGGCAATCTAAAAGGAAATGCATTAATATGGCTCACTATTAACTTAATAAACAAATAATGCTTAGTGAGTTGAAGATAATAAATAGCTAATTTTAACTTATATGGATCTTTAGCCTAAATGACCAGTGTTTAGTGTTCTATCTCTGAAATAAGTAGGATGGTGAGAGGGAAGAAAGAAATAATGGGAGGGAGTCAGGGAATGAGGGAAGAAAGGAAGAAGTAATGGTGAAAAAAAAAAGTTGAGACAGAAGTAGGGAGCGAAAAGTGAAGAAGGGAGGAAAGTGTTTCTCTAAAAGCCCCAGTAAAGGAACTTGTATCTACTCCAAGAGTCCCTCAAATGCTCATTAACTTGAGTAAATGTTCTCATTCTAACATGCCCTCTGTGTGCATATGTTCAAATGTGCCTGCTTATACTACATGCTTATGCCATCATTTGGTAGACTATAGGTGATAACACATGGATAGCAATTTATATATGTATTTGGAGTTTTCTATTTGACAACTGGACCTTCTGTTACATCAGAAGGATCTGTGTATAGTCATTCTAATAAAGAAAATGAAACCTATCTAAATGCATAATTGTTTGATGAGAGAGTCTGGGGATGGACCTGGGACAATAATTTGTCAACAACTTGCATGGTTAGGAACTGAAAAAGAGGCAGACTGGCTTTAACATAATGTGGCAAGTTTGCTCATCTAAGCTTCCACGTCCTCATCTGACTTTCATGAGAGGTGCAGGCCAAGCTGTTTAATGAATTACTTTGAAAACTCCAATCACAAGACTATGGCAGTTAATTGGGAGGGTAATGGAAAACTAAGGGGTCATATTTTATTTTGCCCTTTAGAAGCCAAATAATGTTGAGTGCATATATTTATGCTCATTTTATGTTTCCTCCTCAGTAATGGAAGGGTAATTTTCTGGGATTTTGCTAATGTAACCTATCTGAAAAGAAAAAAAGCCAAATCATTCTCTCCATTCTTAAAATGAAATTCATAAACAAGAGTAAAATTATGAGCTTCCCAACTTCAATAGCCCCTTCCCCTCCATCTCCACTGAATCCTCCTTGCTTAGAAATTTCTGAACAGTCTTGAGCTCATTATTTATCTGGACTCTGTGGCACCTCACCCATTCATATATCATCCTTCCACTGCATAGATACTGGAAGTGTGCCAATGTTTGATTAATAACAATGAAGATAGAACCTGGGACAGATAAATAAAATCAGCGAAATGGTGAGGACAGTCAGAGAGGGCCAAGAATCAGAGTGTGAGATAGTAAAAAGGTAGAGCTCTGCAATGGATAGACTATGTGTACAGAAGAAATGATTAAATTCTGGGGCACAGCATGCTGTGTCTATGCATGCAAGCCCCAGGCTTGAAAAAAAATCTGTAATTTCTTACCATGAGAAAAATATGTCTACCCAATGTTTAAGGAAAGTATTGAACAATGAAATATAATTTTATATTTCCTGAATGTAAAACACACATTATAATTACTACCACCACCACTGCTACCCACTACCACCACCACCATCACAACCAAAACCATCACCACCATCATCATTATCACCACACACTATCACACAGCACTAGCACCAAAGCAGACAACTCCACCAATTTTGAACTTTATCATCTAAATACTAAGTTGGTATCTTCTCTTAGTTCACTAATTCCTAACTCAAACCTCATTTAAAAAAAAACTGAGCTTTATTTACAGATCTACTTCTATTTTCTTTGGTGTCAATTTCATGAAATGATAATTACTTCTCCATTTGCTGAGAGTGGAAACTTAGGTTCATCCATGACCATTCTTTCAAATACAACTTTAACACTGTAACAAAGCCTTGTAAATGCTACTCCCAAAATACACCTAGAATCCCATGCCAGCTGTTTTCAGCACATTGAGGTTCTCAGTGCTTACTTGGACACCGCAGATTTCTTGCCAATGTTCTGCAGGCTACTAATCATTCTGGTTGACTAAGCTTCACAAAGGAGCCATAATGGAGCTACTCATATGAAACAGAATGTAATCTTTGGGGTGAGCAGAGAGAGAGGCACCTGCTGTCACACCCAAAAATCTTAGATCAATCCCTAAAATCTACGTAGTGAAAGAAGAGAACTCACACCCAAAAGCTGCCCTCTGGTCTCCAAATTCAAGCTATAGTATGTAAATGCTCATAGTGCGTGTGTGTGTGTGTGTGTGTGTGTGTGTGTGTGTGTGTGTGTGATTGTGTGTGTTAGTGTACAAACTCTCTTACACACAGACACAAATGAATAAAATGTAATTAATTCTTTAAAGAATATAATCTCCAAAGTCCAAAACCTAATTGCAGATTAAATCTCGTTTATTTTTGCCATAATCCCCAAGGTCTTTTTCTGAGTACTACTGTTCAGCGCCCTAAACATCAACACTGACAAGTGGTCAAACAAAGTCGTCTCAATGATATTCTTAGGAAATGTGGGGCAATGCCTCCTCCCACATCTTGTGGCCTACTTCCTGTATATAGAATGCCTCATCACATCTGCATAGTTCACTGCATCAGCATATATTTGTTTTTGTTACTTCCGCTGGAGATGCTACAAAATGAATCTCAATCTTTCTCTTCTCCCTTACCTGATCTGCCCAGATCTTTCTCTAGTTTAGCATTATTGACCTATCCATGAGCACATTTACATTCTTTATGCTGTATGCTTTAAATATATAGCTCAGTGCTCTACTGGAAGTCACCTTTCTTTGCTTGCATATTTTCCTTTGTTTGTTTTATATCACTTTACTTTGACAGAATCTTTGGAAGTTCCCCTGGCTAGTCTTGAACTTACCATCTTCTTGCCACAATATCCACTGTACTAGCATTATGGGCACATGTCACCACACCTGGCCTCTCTCTCTTCTGCACATGCTCTTCTTAGCTATAAGAACTAGATCTGATAGAACAGGATGCGCTTCAATATTTTCCGAGTGAGAAGATGGTTGATTAAAGCTTTAACTCAGACAAATGTTCAGGGAAACAGACTTGATGAAGCTGCTCCATTTCTGCATAGCTTTATGTTGCCTTTACATACAAACCATGTGGGCTTCTCTTCTGTGGAGAACCATGTTCCATCCATTTATAAAGCACGAACGAGAATGGCAAAATGGAATGATATGTTTCTCATTATGAAGTAATCGAGCTATAGCATTTGTTTGTTTTTTTATTTTTTTATTTTTTTTATTTTTTATCAGTTACATTTTATTAATTCTGTATCCCAGCCGTGCCCCGAACCCTCATTCCCTCCCAGTCCCTCCCTCCCTCCCTCATCACTACTGTGCCCCTTTCCAAGTCCACTGATAGGGGGGGACCTCCCCCCCATTCATCTGATCCTGTTTTATCAGGTATCTTCATTGAGTTCCTGTTAGAAATAGTCCTTGTTTCCCTCACTTTGGGAAACCAATTGGTTACTGAGCTACCACAGGCTACATCTGAGCGGAGGTTCTAGGTTATATCCATACATGGTCCTTGGTTGAATGTCAGTTTCAGAAAAGACCCTATGCCCAGATATATTTGGTCTTTGTGGAGCTCCTATCCTTTCCCCATCAGACTAACTCCCCTTCTTTCTTATGATTCCCTGTACTCTGCGGAAGGTTTGGTCATGAGTCTTTGCTTTGAAAACACTGCTAGTTAGAGTCTTTCAGATGTGCTCAGTAGACCCCTGTCATGCGTTCAATGCACATCCCATCTGTCTTTCTAAACGAGGATTAATCCTCTTACCCCATGTCTGCTCTCTTGATTATCTTTTTTAGGTGTATAGATTTCATTGTTTTAACACAAAAATGTTGATCATGTCTGTAGAGAAGAAAATACTTGCATATTCTATGTTATGTTGATATTAGACTAAACTAAGCTTTCAGAAACACCTTAAAGTCCAGAACATGAAAACAAATGACATATATGTATTTAAACATATACATTTACATACAGAAATATGTACATATATATATATATATAATTTTCTTAGGAACAGATAAAGCTCACTGAAGACACTTAAAAATGCACATTGTCTGTAGAATTTGTCAGGCATTTCAATGGCAAGGTAACTGTCTTCCCCAGGACATGGCCCAATCTGAGGTATCTCTGGCTTGTTTAAACTATGTTTCTCAAAACTTCATGCTTGTCAGTTTACTGACAATTTGAAATTTTGCCTGAAGTTAATATCCAGAATTTGAAATTTATTCTGGGAATGTTGACAACCAAGAGAAAATGTGGGATAGATAAAATCCAAATTATTTTTCCTACTAAAAGAAAAGTTAATTAAAAATGAATGCTCTCATACCTGTGTCTACTTGTGAGGTGTTGTGTTTATATGCACAATGACCTTGTTGTTATTTTCTGAATGTTCACTTGAAAACAATATTTAAACCAGAGTTACTCCTTAGGGACTGTCATCCTGGCCACCAGGCTAGAAATTCAAGCTGTAAGTTTGTATTTATACCCTGTCCTGGAAGAGAGTCCTTGTAGCATACAAGTAGTTTTTATTCTGTTTTTTTGTTGTTGTTGTTGTTGTTGTTTTTTTTTGTTTTGTTTTTAGCATTCCAGCTCAAGTATAGTGCCAATCACATTCATAATGAGTCTTTCCTATTTAGTCAACTATTGTTAAAAATCCCCAGAGACACACTCAAAAGTACCTTACATTCTAGATAGTCCTTAAACTCAAAATTTACAGCAAAAATTAATTACCATTGTTGTCCAATATATATAATGTTTGAAATAAATTACAATATAAAAATGTACAATATAAAAACTTTAAGACTGCTTGCTGAAATTCTTAACAAGGAACATTAGGTCAACAGAACAGCAGGGCATATCCGTGTCACCAATGCAAGGGCAGGGAAATATTGCAATGAGAAGTGTTTTAAGCGACTGGATCTTAAAAGCCTAATGCAGAAAGGGAAAAAGAAAAATCTGAGGGTGAAAAGCAGGCAAGCCTTGAAATTGAAACCAAAGCAAATGACCCAAAGGCAAGATTCCCTGAAGACTGGGTGATCAGGCTGAAAGACTAGATAAAGCCCAAAAACAAAATCCGTTCAGGCTCTGCAGTGAGTTAAAAGGAGCCCTTCAGGGCAGGGCTCACTCTATTTTCAACTGTAGAATGGTTGCCTCTTAGAGTGTCTATGTGCTCTAAAGCCTGGAGTCAGAAAAGTGGGTAGAAAATCATGGGCATAGTGCAGTTTCAGTAAGATAGACACTTCTGGTCTCTGAAAGCTGGATGATGGCAAACATTTAAATGAGTAGCATAGAACTGATGAGAAGATTAGACGCTGAGAAAGGAGGAAAACAGCACTGTCAGGGGGCAGTAGACATTGATAACAAATGCATTTATCACCAAATGAAATCACCAAATGAGTTTATCACTAGAAGCCAGGAGCAATGGACACATCCTCACAGTGATACACCTATCAACAGATCTATTTTTACATTGTCAAAAGAATCTAGAAAATCAGAATGAATTTTACTTGTTCAGTTGGTGTTGGGTTGGTAATTAACATTTCAGAAATCCCGTTTTCATTTGACTTAGCATAAAATTTTCATAGCTTCAACTTCCTTATGCAGAACAGGGAAGATCCTATTCATTCTCCTCTTTTAAGGAATAAACATCTCACATGTTTCAAACTGACAATTACGAGCAGTTTTAAGAGAACCATGTTGTCCTTCGCAGTTATATTTAGTTTCTTGGAATTCTTCATTAGTCAAAGAGCTCAATGGAATCAGTGAGTAAACCCATTTACGTCAATAGTCCTCCAGCTGTTTAATGGATCAAAAAGCAAAGCAGTGTCTAAACACAAAATTGTGAGGCTCTGCACAAATGTTCCCCGCCTCCCTGGGAACCATGACTTAAAGAAGTCTTCCAAGAGGTCATGATTCAAAGTAAAGTGCGAAGAACAAGAGACTGAGGAGTGATCTGCTGGAAATAAAGACATCTTTATGTTACTCCACGCACACAGTGCTCAGGGGTTTGCTTAAAAGAGGACACGAAAAAATTAACACCAAGTGAGTGAACAACTGCATGGAAACAGCCTTTGCCAAGCCTGCCAGGGCCATTGCACTCATGAATTCACAGCTGCTGTGACTGCATACATAAGACCTGCACAAGGGCAAGGTCGTCACACTCCCATTGAGAAGGTACTCATGGCAGACTGAAACTTGGATGATGAACTCTTGTTAGTTGATGGCTGTTTGGGAAGGGGGGTTTCTTCAGGTATGTGGCCCCGAGAAGCTACCCATGCTCCCTTAGCTGATCTGACAGCCATGTACATACTGGCAGTACTAAGTGGACTCAGTTATCTTAGGAAAATAGAAAATCAAAAGCACATAAGGCTGGAAAGGAAAAGCCATAGAGGACAGATAGGGAAGTAATTGCAGGAGAGGAAATGGAGGTAGATTTGATCACAACACAATATATACATGTATGAAACTCTTCAACTGAAAAGAAAATAAATATTAACACTTATATGAATTATGGACTAGAGAGTTATACTCTCATGGATACTATACTACTTATTTTTTTAAAAAAAAGTACTTAACTAGGTTATAAAACTCTTCCTTACTCTAAAGTTTCCTTTCAAACTGCCCAAACTATCATGTCCACTTGGACCTCCATTTGAGAGTTCTGTGACTGTCATGATAAAACAGTCTTATATTAAGCTTATTTTATATTTATATTTTATATTTTCAGAGTTTCTCAAACACTTGTGTTTGTTTTAATTCAGAATATGGCTGCTCTGGGAAGAGATCACATACAAAGGGCTCCTAGGTCTGTGTGATCTGGCTGGAGTTCAAACTGTTCTTTAATCGCAGGAGACAGAGGCAAGTAGATCTCTGTGTTCAAGGCCAGCCTGCTATAGAGCATGTTTCAGGCAAAGAAAAGCTTGGATCTGGGAGTGGTAGTACATGCCTAATCCCAGAACTCAGGAGAAAGAGGCATGTAGATCTCTAAGTTCTAGTCAGTGTTGTTCAGGCAGTTCATTTGAGAGTGAGATGAGAAACAGTACAGTGCAGTTGGGTTTTTGGCAGTTCAGTTTGTGGAACTCAGAGGCAGTTTTACAGAGACATGTTGAAGAGAAAGCAAGTTAGATTCAGGTGAAGACAGAAAGAACCAGAGAATAAGAAGGAACCAGAATAATAGAACAGATTGCTAGATTTGGTATGAGGCCAACCAGAGCAATTCAGACAGAGACCAAGAGAGAAGCCAGGCTGGATCAGTGAGCTTATAGAGGAATTTGAGCCAGAACAGGCTAGTATGCTAGGCAAGAGCTCTATGGTTTAACAATATACTTAACCCTTTTAACATATTTTACTTTATCCCAAATATACCTTTAACAATGACAAAACAGATTGACAGAATTTTAATAGACTTTGTATGTGGAGAAATCATTTATCTGAAATTTCAATAAAATAAGATTTAACAGACAGTGGCTGCTATATTTTGATGACTGTTTTCAATGTGATGATGTTTCCAAAAATTTTCTAGTCCATAAAGTTTCTTTATGATATTACTTGGTTAAGGCAAAGAGTGAAAATTTACAGTTTTTGCTTAGTTGTTCTGAAATTATAGTTTAATTCTAATATCTTTATTTTTCAGAAATAATTTAAAACATTTTATCATTTTTATTTATTTATGTACTCTATCATATATATATGATATCGTGTATATGATATATATATGATATATATATATACATACACACACACAGATATATATATATATATATATATATATATATATATCTGTGTGTGCTGACTTGAGTGTACATACAGTGCCTTAGAGGGAATGTGGAGATCAGAGAACAACTTGCAGGAGTCAGTTCTGTCCTTCAAGCATGAGGATGCTGGGAATTGATTTCAGGTTTTAGGCAGCAGGCATCATCACACACTTAGCCATATTGCCAGTCCAAATGATTATTTTTTGTTTGTTTGTTTATCTTGTTTTGTCTGTACCAAGGTTTGGTGTCCGCTGCCCAAAAGTTTAGTTATATCTTGAAAGCCTTCTTTAAAAAATAGAGGAAGAATCTCATGGACAAGCTAAATAATTCCAGTAGTTATATAGTAGTTATGTAGCTCTATACATTTAGCTGTAACTACATCTGTCAGCATTTCAGGAAGCCTCAACTGCCAATGCAAACACACGCAAAACCTCTCAGGGGCTGATGGCAGAGTTCCCTAGTCCTCTAAGAGTGGAGATGGATTTAGAGAAAGAAATGTTTGACTGACAGAGTCTGCTTATTGTTCTTATAATTCCTTTTCTCTGAAAATGTGTTGGATTTAATCTCAGTTTATGGATGTGTCAGTTCAATGAAATGGGTCTTTTAAATTTTAGTCAATACATTCTGGAATGTGCTAAGCAGAAATGACTGCAGCTTTCTCTTTATGAAATGGCAAAACCACAAAAAAGTAAGGATTAAATATCACAGATAATTTGTTCTACATTTGGTTGTACAATTAAAAGTAATTCCCTGTGATATGGATGGGATGAAACAAGGACTGTAAGAAGGAGATGAGAAAGATCCATTATGAAGCAGAGCTGACCATCTGATTGTCCTGCTCCCGGGTGGGGAACTTTCTGTGAACACTACATGGATTTAGATGAGATTTAATTCATATTTTCGTTTTTAAATTTAATTTTATTTGTTATGGTGTGTGTTTACATGTATGCATGTGTGAAGATGCATTTGCATGAAGATTAGAAAACAAATTTTATTAGTTTTTTCCTTTCGTCATAGGGTCCAAGGCTTGAACTTAGATGTCAGACTGTGCAGTGAGAACCTTTACCCAGTGAGTCAACTCTATAACACTAATTTAGAGCTTCTGTAACTAGAGCACATGATTAGTTATCAGAGTATAGAGTTAGAAAATATGATTTTTAATAGCGTCTATTGATAGACTAGAAGAACTAAAGAATGACTGGCAATGTCGTATTGTCTTCACTTATGAAGGAATTGCCACCTGAATTTACAATATGTCAGTCTCGTGTACCAGAGGGTTTTGTTCTAAACACATTCACCCAGGACACTTGAAAAGCAGACTCATGTTTCAAAGGTGGCTGACCACCTTCACTATCCTATTCAAAATGTTTAAGCTTATTAATTATCCTTAATTAGGCATTTCAAGACTTTCACCTGTTTTGCTTAACCAAGTTCACCTGCTCATATAAAGCAATTCCTCTTTCTCCACATATATATATATATACATATATATATGCATACATATATAAATGCTTGACATGTAATATTACAATTACATTTACACATGCAAATATATAATTACATACACCCCAATGGTGCTGGCTCCTCAGTAGCACATGAGTTAATTTGCCAAGTGTCATCATTCTGTGGAAACTCAGAGCCTTTGTTTATTACATTGTCTCCCTTCAATGGTGGTTAAAATCAGTTGTGTGCTTTAAGAACAGTCTGCAGCTAAGTGTCCCCATTCTGCTCGCCCAAAACTCTTCACAGTGAAACATCTCTTCCCTAATATCCTGAAGTTCCTTCACGGTAGCCTGCCGTGGACTGTCTGCTTTGAAAGCATGAACACCCCTTCACAATTATGAAAACTCTGATAATTTAATAAATACAAGGCTAGCATACAGTCAACTTAAGTGAATAAAGATAATGAATAAAGACTAACTGGGAGGGTTCACTGATGCCTAATCATTGCTATAAAGTTTTCCATTTCCTCTCATGAAATGATACACACACAGTTCTCAGAGGAAACATTTTATTTCCTGTGCAATGATTTCCGCACAATCCCCAGCACACGCCTCTCAGCACAGTGGGCAATCAATACCCGCTGTTGACTGGAGAAGTAAAATAAATTTGCAAAAATAAGCCTGGTTTGTTTCTTGTAATGGAACTCCCCTTAGCGATTTTTGCCATCGTAAATGAAATCGCCACAGGAAAGTTTATGAATCATGTGCTGAATGTTGCAAATGAATCTTGTATTTTCAGATGAAGCATTAGTGGCTGTGACAGTTATAGACAGTGAAAATCATGCAAATTTCAAAGGGGGAATACCAATGTGTCATTAATGATTTAATTATTTTTTTCTTTACTTTTACTACGGATGTGATTGAGGTACTGAACAAAATCGAACAGCTAGGTTTGTCTTTCCTGAAATAACTTTGTTACCAGGATATCTTGTACATGTTAGTAATAATTAAGAGATGCAAAAAAAAGTACATCTTCTGAAATATATTCAAGTAAGAACTTAATCACATGCACTGTTAACATGTTATATTTGGGAGGAGATTTTAATTCCAACTTTTATAATTACTTTGGTTATGTTAACTGATAATATTTTTGGTATAGTCTTTACAAAACATTATTTATTACATGTATACATGTGTACAATATTAATGTGCATATGAGTATACAATGCATGTTTGAAGGGATTATACTGAGGCATATGAGCATATGTGTATGCATAAATATGATATTAACATGCATGCACATGATGATCATAGGCTTTAAGTACTGAGTGTTTAAAGAAGCAAACATGTTTCCTTTATAGACTGGATGGAAATCAAGAAAATAAAAGAATATATATATTCTTAGAAAGTAAAATAGGAATTCCTAACTACTGAGAAGTCAGGAAGCTTATTATTTCCAAATATGAAATGCAGTCATAGTACTAGCAATATGGGCAATGATTTAAAATATATTAGATTATCGTGAAAGAGGCAACATTTCACTGAATATATTTAATTTGGGCATGTATACCATGAAGACTTATTCTTTCAATTAAGAATCAACATTTTCAGGCAGTGAAATGGCTTAGCTTGTAAATAAACAGGCTGCCAGATCCAACTATGAGTTAGGGTTCTAAAATCCATACAGTCAAAGAAGAGGTTTTCTTCACATATGCTGTTCTTAACCTTCACAAATGTGCTCTCTCATAAATACACATGCATGTACGCACACACACACACACACACACAAACACACACAAACTGACACAAACACAAATTATAAAGTGTAAACTTTATTAAATATGAATTTTGAGTTATTTGATTCCCATTTGGTATTAACTGCTATTGAAGTTCTTTCATTTGAGTGATACCAGTGTTTATATTATAGCCATAAAAAGTTTGAAACTCTCTTACAAATTAAATTTTAAAAGCTCATCTTTTATATAATAAACATATATTTTTGTTTTTATGTCTTTAAATATGAAAGTTCACTGATTACTTTTGCCTTTCAAATTATGTTATCTAAAAAATTTATGTCCCTATGTTTTCGTTTTCTATTTGTCTTCTTTCTGACAAAGTGTCAGCACATTTTATCAGGCAGATATTTTCTTTGTAATTCTCAATGTTGTAGAATTACATAGGCAGTCACATCCTCTGAAGATGCATCTCTACAGGCTGCACAGCCGTGCATCTGGGCTTCCAATTTACAAGACTGAAAATTAGTATCTGTTTTATAGAAAACAAGAAAGTATTTATCACAAAAACAAACTCATTGTAAAAGCTTTCACCACCCACTAGTTTCATGCAATCATTGGAATTTGGAAATCAAATTAGAAATAGCACAATCAAGATTTAATCTTTTTTTTTTTTCTAAAACGCAAAACAGAGTAAATGAAAGTGATCAGAGTCCTAGGGAGCTTTGGCAAGATATGCAAAACCCTTAGGTTTCATCCTTCATCATGGGTCTTATTCATATGGCCGACAGTAGGGGTTAGAAATGCCAGGACACATATGCACATATTCACACAGTATTTGAGAACACTCATTCTGTTGTTAGCAATCTGTATCCTTACTTCCTTTTTTAAATCTCTTTTTGAGGTGTTTCCTGTAAATACTCATTTTGTCAAGTTTTCCCTTTGCAGTGGTGCCTGCGCTGTTTGTTCCTAGAGTAGCTGGTAGATGAACGAGGCCGGTGTATATGGATGGCATTCAGCAAAGTAGAGCACATTAAATTCAGACACACTTCAATGGGAAATAGAAGGTTCTTACTAAAATATGATATTTGTAAATGGCCTCTCCTCTTGTATTTCTTTAATTAGGTCAGGTGAATTTGTGAGCAGTTAAGTCAATTGCAAATGTTAAGTCATCTGCTCATGCTTAGTAAATTTCACAAGTAAACTTCACTTTAAAAGAAATTCATATTATGAGAGCTGCAAAGCAGAGAAAGTCTGAATTGCTCACATGGAATCCTTAAGATTCGGACAGTGGCATGCCTTCAACTCTAACGTTCCTTTTTAAAATTATTAATTTATGTAACCATTTTATATCCCAATTGTAGTCCCCTCTATCCTCTTTTTCCCCTCCTCCCCTCTCTTCCTCCTCTGAAAAGGAGAGCCCAGCCCAACCCCCCACCCAACCAAGGCTTGCACACCCTGTCATATCTGGTCTGAGCACATCTTCTTCTTCAGTGGCCTGCAAAGCCTGCCCTGCCAGGAGGTAGTGAACAAAAAACATACAACCAAGTTCCTGTCAGAGACACCATACTCTCCCCTTCCTAGGAAACCCACATAAAATCGAAGCTGCCTATTGGGTACATCTGTGTAGGAGGCTTAGGTCCAGTCCATGCACTGTCTTTGGTTGGTGCTTCAGTGTCTAGAAGTCCCCCTGGTCCCAAGTTGGCTCTGTTGGTATTCTTGTGGAGCCACAAGAATATCCTTGGACCCACTCTTCCAGAAGGATAGAGTCATCCAGATATCCTCTCAGGAGCCTACCGTGTGGCTCTCTAGCTTTTCTCAGGGATTCCAGCTCTCATGGATTCCAGAGGGCTTGAAGAGAGAAGGGAAACTCTAAAGTTCTTTACAGACATGTTTTATTGATTTTAACTAACAATGCATTTGCTATTACATATTTATAAATCTTTAGAGGTGAGAGGCATTGGTTGAAACAACAGAAGTTAAGAAAAACATCTAAATTTTCCAGCCATCTTGACAAAATTTATAGGATTTTTCATAGATTGTTGTTATAGACTATTTTAGCCAAACTCATTCAATGAACACATTTTAAGCAATGCAAGTGTGAGTCCCACCTAGTTTTTCTGAAAAGAGAACATCTCTGGTGAAGACATAAACTAGTAACTCAATCCTCGTTTTGTTTATTGAATTATGCTTGAATTTGTTAGCCAACAAATTCTTAGTCTTAGTCAGGAACTGCTTTGCCAGTCTGAAGATGCAGGACAGGTGCTACCTAAGAGTTTCAAGCTTGTGCTTCATGTGAGTATTATAACTTATTAAGAAGACAATAAAACATGTACCGTACACTCACTAAGGAGTGAGTCTGCATTGATTTCTGGTTTACTAACCTAGTTAACTATATTTGCATGAAATTGTGAAATTTTACCATTGAATATCCTCAGTATGACTTTTGAGTGTTATTTTAAAGATACATTTCCTTTGTAATTACATGTATGCAGGTGTTTCTGTGTATAGATATGTGTGCTTGAATGCATTTGCCTTCAGAGTCCAGAAGTGGATGTCAGATTTCCTTGAGCTGGGGTTACATTTATGTGAAAGAATAGTATATGTTCTTAACTGTAGAGCCCTCTATTTCACTAAGAATTTTATTATAATGTATGAGATATTTGACATAAAGACAAAATAGGGAAATATCAGTCTTTGTAACAATAATTATTTTTTCTCTAAAGTTGATAAACATTCCTGTTATTTTGTTTTAAATGGTTGGTACCATGCCATGTGATGCCAGCACAACTGATAACTTCCCTATGGTAGTCTGCCTTCTCCTTCTGTTGTCTAGTAGCAAAAAGCCTATTTAGGAAAAATTTCAAAGCCATTCCACTGATTCAGTGTTTGATATGACCTTCAAATTTCTCTGTAAACTGACGCCATGGCTTGATTTATTAGCTTATTAAAACTGGTTTGTTCACTGACCATGAAGCCTTCTGGACAAAACGCCACTAAAAAGGGAAGAAATTCCAAACTGATTTAAGAAATCCACCAGAAATTATTTAATCTTAGAGTTATATGTGTCCATGAATAAGCTCATTTTGGTTTATTTAAAATTCATATGTACTGTTATGCTATTTCTTATTTAAAAGTCCTTTATTGCACAGTATAAAATATTTTACATACATTAAATGAAAGTAGACAAAATATGAAAGTATATCTTAAGTTTTCCACTTCCATGATCCAATTTTTCACTGCTTATTAAAATGTAAGTAGTTGTAAAAATATACATATATATTTGCATTTTTCAAACACATAAAAATAGTATGCGTGTATACACATAATAACTGTTTAAGAAGTTTCCATCCATCCATAGATCCTGTCATTATGAAATTTTAAAGTTGAGTTTTATTGTTGGGGTAAATTCTTAGATACTTGAAGTCTAACAGCTTTAATGACGCAGATCAGGGACGAATTAAGTAGCATTTTCTGTATTGTTGCAAATATGTCTAGCTTTGTATTTCTGGTTTCGGGTTATGTAAAGACTGCAAAATTATTCTTCTCTACTATGCCCAATGCTATATACATTTGTCATTGTAATTGAATGCCTTATTTTTCAAGACTCATTATGGAAACATATGTGTGATTTTCACTTTCTCTGCCAGATCAAATTATATAATCATTATTTACATTTCTTAATTTTAACAATTGCATTGCAAATATTTTAATATGAGAGGCATGAGCAGAAGGCAGTACTTAAAAGGCTATGAAACAGCTACTTTCAATAAATATTAGCTGTTAACTTTGGTAGCATATTTTGGGGTTGTATATATGAAATATTTGTTTTGTAAATACTAAAACTTGTGTTTCTTTTCTATGTTGGTTAATCTTTTTAAAATTGATTGAATGCTTGATAACAGTTTTCTTTTTGTTTGTCTCTCAACAGATAAATAAAAATATTAGATGGGTAAATACTAATATGAATTATTTAATATGAAATGCCTAGTATGGTCATTATGAATAAAATTTTTATACCAAATAATTTCCAACACTTTCAATTCAATCCCATTCATATTATTTTTGAGATAAAAGAGGGACATAATCTAACATGTGTGAAATGTTAATGTAGTAAATTTTAGTTCTGACTGACAACATATAGGGTCTGAGAATGGATTATAATTTATTGCACTACGAGTAAGATTTAAATTTTTATTTTTAATGTTTTCTTACTCTTTGAGTATGTATCCGTTCTATGTAAGATTAAGATACTGTATTAAACAAGTAAGAAAAATATTGGGATGCATGGTAAACCTTTTTTAGTTTAAGAACTTTGAAAGTTGACAAAAGTTATTCCATTTTCCTCATCCGTTGAGTAAATCAATGAGCAATAAATAAACACCATTTTAGAATATATTTGTATTAAATACATAATTAAAAAAGTGTAACATTGTATCCTTTCCAAAGAGAAGGCCATTCACAAGTTTAGTTTATAATGCAGACTATTTCTCTAAGATAATTACAAGATGGATAATCTTCACTTTGAACCTGACTGGCATGAAATGTGACTATAATATGCATATTATAGTTGCTTTAGATGAGCCTTTGCTACAGCAGATTTTACTTGTGTCTAATACTGTAAGCCTTAATGAGTTTCTTTGGTATTCATGCAGTATGAATATAATAGAAGCATGGTTTTAGTTCTGACTTGTGGGTTGTTTTACGGTCAGAATTTGTTTCCTACTTTAACACCTTTGCCATTTTCTTCAACACCATGTTCCTGTAAGTGTCACCTTGATAAAACAGTGTGAAGTTTCCTGATTCTCACCCCATCTCTGTCCTATTGAGAAAATACTTATATTATATTTTTAATTTTATTGCTATAACCCTGTGAGAGTCTGATACTAAGCAGAGCGAGTGTCCACTACCCAGCAAGCTGTCCATCAACAACTCACCCCTAAGATGATGGAGCAAAAGAAAATGAACACATAAGATCCATTTTAATTTTTAAAAATCTATTTCTGTGATACTTTATGATGATGAATATTCTTTCAAAGCATGGCACTTTTATTCGTGTGTGTGTGTGTGTGTGTGTACATGAAGGAGTGTTAGAATGAACAATGTAGGCAGATGGAGTTCAGAGGTCAATATTCATGTCTTTCTTAAAAACAGTCCACCTTGTTTGTTGAGAGACAGTGTCACACTGTGACAGGAGCTTTCCAATTTGTCTTATCTGCCTGGCCAGTGAGCTTCTGGGACTCTCCTCTCTCCAACTCCCAAGCATTCTGAATGTAGTTATATTCACTTTACATGGGTACTGGCCACTGAACTCATGTTTTCATACTCTTGTAGCAAGTAGCTTACAACTGAACTCTTTCCCTCCTCCCTGCACATTGCTCTCAAACTTCCCCATTGACATTTGGGGGCATAGGAAAGCATTATTTTACATGTATACTACAGATTCCATCAGTATATCCATTTTCAACCAAAGACCAAAGAAGCAAAAGCAACAATAAGTTTCTTTTTGGATTTTGCATCCACCCAATACTTAGTAAAATCACAGTGAGAAGGCAATTTTAATGGTGTGACACTGGTTGTGTTGTGACCATGGCTTGCGATTTTCTGTCTGATACCATAATACTTCCTATTTTCCCTCAGTCTCAAATGAATGTCTTGGTCTTTGATTTCACTTTTGCAGTTAGTGTTTTTATTATGGGAAAAAGAATGCAATAAATAACAGCTTGGCCTTCTAAGTTTCTATAATGATAGAAAAATAAACACGTAGAAATGCTGATTCTCTCTCCAGTTCAATGGTGCTTCCTGTTAATAACACTGATAATTCAGAAGGAACCGGCTGAGAAAACAAATGCAGAAGACTATGAAAGGGCTTAAGAGCAGACTCCTGGGCATGAATACAATAAATAAACTCGAACACGGAATTCCTTTCAGGCTATTAGAACCAGTTTCTCTGTCAGATACTCCCTCTCTCTCTCTCTCTCTCTCTCTCTCTCTCTCTCTCTTTCTCCCTCTCTCTCTCTCTGTCTCTTCCTCCTCATCTTTCTCCTCCTTTGCTTCCTCTTTATTGCTCAATACTGTTCTCATTTCATGAAGTTGAGTCATTGAGTTGCTGGGTTGAATTTTGTCAGAGTAGAGGGAGGGAAACACTTTACTTTTAAGTGCAATCATGGGTCATTTAAAGTTCTTTTAACCCAAACTGGTTCTCTAAAATTAATTTTAAAGAAACAAGGCACATCCACTCAGTTTTCTTCTGTGTTATTAATGATAATTTTATTAACTGATAAATTTACTATGGTGTTTAGTAGTATTCAAAAATTAGCAAAATTTTCATAAAATTTAGATAGTCCCATGTACAAAAAATGTACTATCACAGTTTTAAAGAATACATACTTCAATTTCTCAATAAGAAAGATAAATTACAGAATTTATTAATTTTATTAATATATTTAGGTCAAAGAGAAGCCCCAACAAAACCAACTCATACAAGAATAAATACTGGGAATTCGCCCTGGATCATACTATATTAAAAGTAGTTTATTTTTTAGTGGTTGATAATGTTGAGATATTTTAGGCATTATATTATGCAGATCATGTTGTGTTAAAAACAATAAAAAGTTCAGCTGAAAATTTCAGTACAAATGTTATGCAAAGTAATTTGTAAAACAGACAAAACACGCGGTGGAAAAGCCAGTTTTTATTTACATTTTATTTATTTACTGAGACATTGGGAGTATCATGTTGGGGAGAACAAATATTGTCAACAAGTGTGAGATGATAGAAAATGAAAAGAAAGTTTTGGTGTTCACGTGGTTCTGCCTAAACCACAAAGTGTTTGTAGTTCCAGGCAGATCAAGATGCTGTCCTGGCTAGTTTTATGTCAACTTCACACACACCAAAGTCAGCTGAGAAAAGAGTCTCAATTGAGATAATGCCTACATAAGACTGGACTGTAGGAAATTCCAGAAAAGAATATTATAATTAATGATTGATTGGAGAGGGTCCAGCCCATTGTGGGTGGTACCACAACTGAGCTGATGGTTCTGGGTTCTATGAGAAAGCAGACTGAGCAAGCCAAGATGAGTGAGCCAGTAAGCAGCACCCTTCATGGTTCCTGCCTTCAGGTTCCTGCCCTGTTCTAGTTCCTATCCTGACTGTCCATAGTTTCCTGAAAATATATATGAAATAAATTCTATATTTACTAAGTTCCTTTTAGTCATGGTGTTTAATTACAGCAATGTTAACCATTACTAAGACAGGGGTTCCTAAAAGACTCATTTGTGGCTCTTAATCAGCACCCTGATGGTAGGAAATGCAGTGATAAGCACAAAGACTAACTTAAGTTTGACAAGAAGGAAAAGCAAAGCAAAACAAACAAACAAAAAACCAAAGGAAGCCTCTATTAGTTCAGACTGATATGATGGAGATTAGAGGAAGGAAGACTAGACAAAGACCTTTCCATTGAAGGAAATTCTGCACCTGCTGGGATGAGAACCAGTGGAAAGCTCAATAGAACACAAGGGAAGTCTTAGTCATCCCTATCGACACAGGCTGAGCACTCCTTTTGACTCTGCTCCCAGCTAAATCATTTGTTCACATTGATGCAAAAGAGAGGGAGAGAGAACACTATTAGCAAATATCGTGGGTTTATCATAGACGTTCATTCATTTTTCTGAAAATATGGTGGGGACTCTAACCATTTCAAATTGACTTTTGCTTCTGTCCCTCTTCTGATTTCTATTATCAGGTAAAACAAAACAAAACAAACAAACAAATAAACAAACAACAACAACAACAAAAACCAAACAAACAGGAAAGAGATCTTGCCCTCACTCAGTAAACTGGGAAATGGACACAAACTTTAGGCTCAAACATAGAAAGAAAGAAAGAAAGAAAGAAAGAAAGAAAGAAAGAAAGAAAGAAAGAAAGAAAGAAAGAAAGAAGAAAAAAAAACTAGAACGAAATGAGACATTTTTTCGTGTATTCTCTTGGCACCAGGAAAAAGCTTGAAAACATAGAGTGTTGGCACACTGGGAGTATGCATACTCCAATACACTGACAAAGGAAATAGTATTGGTTTTATCTGTGTGGAGGGCAAATTGACTTTGAAATCAAACTTTGAAATACAATTTTTTTCTGACCCAGTATCCCCACTCTTAGGCATAATTAAACATATATAAACATTCATATATGGGCTTTTGCTTCACTTATATTTGCTGTCTTGGAATGAGTTTATCAATAGTTACAAAGAAGGGTTTGTAAGCCATTTTATACACATACAATGGAATAGTCTATATGAAACTGTTATGCAGATCCACAAATACAGTAAAAATGTTGCATTTGGAAGGATGCATGTAATGGAATAGTAAATGTCAGAAAGATGACACCTTGCAATGTGTGAAGGGTGAGATTTGACTTTCATCATATTCTTCATTCTTGCTAGCGATGGCAATAGGTTTATTCATTTTATTACACAAAACATTTAATATGTTCTTATTTAGCATACATTCAAATTAACCTGACCATCGGCTGATACCACTTTCTCAATCTACTCACGTGAGAGGTTTCTTATCTGTAGATGGTGCTTCACTTACGGTCCTCATGCCATCCAATAGGCTTACTCAACTCTCACGAATAACTGCTCTGTCTACTGATTCCAATTTCCTCAAGTCCTCTCTTTTAAAAATAATCCATTTGTTATTATTGTTTTTGCTTTGTCTATGAGCTCAGTCAAAGTCAGAGGGTAACTGTAGCATCAGCCTTTACTTCCACCTTTATGTGGGCTCAAGGACTGAACTTGGGGCATCAGGTCAGGACAGCACGTGACTGAGGAGCCTCTCTGAAGTCCTTACTCTCATCCTACCAAGGATTTTTCTATCAGGCGACTAGCACTTGTTTGTTCTCCTTTGTTTCCATGATTTTGAGTTATAAAAAAAAACCAAAATAAACAAAACAAAACAAAAAACATCTTACTTACAACATACCTAACAAAATATTCTCTTTTTTGTGGTGTATTTCACTTATCATGACATCTTTTACTTTTGTTGTTAATGTTAAATACTGCCAAGCTCATCCCCCTTCTCAAGCTGAATAACATGCATAGCACTTGTACAATTCAACATAACAATAATAAACAGATTAAAAAGCAGAAAAAAGCCCTGAACTAACTTTTGTCCACCAAAAGGACATAACACAGGACATAAGGCATATGGAAACATAGCTCTCGGCTATTATTTCTGGAAAAATAAATGAACCAAAATCATGAAGTATTGCTACTTCATGAGCACTGAGATGCAAATGTGTACATAATAAGCAATGAAATGCTTTGTCAAAGGTGAAGATAAAATAATGCACTGATACACTGTTGTAGCAAATGTCCGTTCATGTAGCCAGGACTGAAAATACAAAAGAGGGCAATTAAGACCTTGAAACCAGAGTATCATGTCACCCAAGCAGTTCCTTTCTAGGTAGGTATTTCTTCAAATAAAACCACCACAGCATAAACTGTCTGCGTTCTCGCATTCTTACCAGTGTTAGTTTACACTTAATAGGATACAGGACGATGAAGCAGCAGTCGACAGATTACAAATTGAATAAATAAACGCATACAACACAACATATATCATTAGCTTTCTGATGCTCCTTGCCAATTATACAAACAAAATTAAGGGAAGAGGAGATGGAGACAACAGTGCTTCAGTGACACATACTCATGTAATAGTCATTTCTTTCACACCCACAACATAGTAGATCACTCATGACTTATAGAAAATAAGTGAGCCATTCTTCTATAGCATTGAATCCACCAGAACTGAATCATTACAAGAAAAGTTCATTATGATTTATTTTTATTACTGGAAAGCATTTCTATAAAATATATCTTTCAATGAGCCATCCTTAAAAAGGTACCTGTGTTATTTACTTTTTGAGAAAAGAGAATGAGAAGAAGAGGAGTGGATTTATAGGCTTTTTTTCTTTTCTCCATGTGACATAAAAATTGAATTCTCCTGGAGTGTTTGAGTTAGAATGGTTAAACAGTGCCTAACAAAGTCTTTCCTTCAGATTAAAAGGAGATTTGCCTTAAATAGAAATTTTATTCAATAATTAGTCAGCTGCAAAAATTCACATTTCAAAAGATAATTAATAGTAGAAATACACAGTAATTCTTCTTAATTAAAAATAAAAAGTATTGGTGTGACTTGTAACATAGAGCTGGTCATGGAAAGGTCTTGCAGTAGTCATAATAGAATGAGAAAATAGAACATAGGCCTCACCCCTTTTCTATCTAAATACTGTCTCAGCACTGGTATTCTTACCTTTAACATATGGTTTTAAAATGCTCAAACTAGAAAAAAAAATGACATATTTTTATCTTTAAAATTATCTCATAACACAAATTCACTTGAAATGCAACTTTGTTTTGGCTAAAATAACTATGAGGACATTTTTAATAACTCATGACAAGCATACGTACTTAATCCTTGCTGAAGATAATAAAATTGCCTTCTTTAATTCCCTCTCCTATCTGAGTTTCTTGCCTTATTTAGTTTTGTTTTTGATTCCTTTCATTCCAACACCCACATATCCTATAAAACTTTATAATTGTTTGAAATAGATTATTGTGTTTGTTTCTACTACTCCTTTTTGTTTTATAGTCTAATTAGTTATTGAATATTTGATGAAGTGGTTGATTGGGTGTGTAGATATTATATGCCACTTAAAGTTGTATAGTATTTACCAAATAAATAAAATATGTTTGCTTTATAACTAATATTTCCAAAGTCATCAAGATAAAGCCATCACCAAACAAAATCTGGATGGCAATATATTTCATTATCATCCGTAGAAAAACATTTTTTTAAATGTGTTTGTCCTCAAACAATATAATTTTTGCACTAAAATTCAGCAACTGTGTCACTATATAAAAGATCCATTTATACTTTTTATTAGTCAATCTGTCTTGTATTCCATTGTATATTCATGTATTTGCATGTATACATATAGACATGCAAAACAACTACTGAAAGAAAAGGCTATAAATTTGAAGGGGAACGGTGAGGAATATCTGGGAGTGTTTATAGGGAAGGAAGAAAAGGGAGTAATATTTTAATTATACTATAACCTCAAAAATAAAATATTAAGTAGACACTGTCATAAGATTACTTTTTATATTATTAAAACCCATGTGATTGAAAAAGAAAATAATTGAATACATGAATATAGTCTTCATCTTTTTTTTTTAATCACACAAGATTCAAAACCCCTACTTCTTTTTCCAAATTAGAATTCCGATGTAAATAATACTGTAAAGGAACATAAAGATCTCATTTTTCACAGTGAAACAACTAAACAACCAAAATATTAAAAATGTCCAAAGAGCAAATCACACTAAGCCTGTCAAAAAAAATAATGGAAACCAAAGACATGACATTACCCAACTATCATGGGTGATGCACGGGACCTCATAAAAGTGGTTTAACTTTGGAAAACTAAAATACCAGTATCCACGTATATTTAGGTAGACTTAAATAGGTTTTACCTTTTAAAATTCTAATCTAAAACTTTGAACTTGCATGTATCTTTGCCTCAAGAAAAAAAGAAGTCATCTCTGAATCTCCACAGCCGTACTGGTGTGTTTTCTGAATTTGGTGGTAAAGTGTTTCATTTCTGAGGCGTTTTCTTCACTCTCATTTCATTCTTACTGTGATTACTAGACTAGGACCATCCTTCTCCCAGGAAAAGGAGGAAGGTTTTGTGTCCTTAAGATAAATACACTGGAAACCAAGTTCATGCTAGTTACTGCCCTGCTACTGTTATAGGGAACCCCCATGGAGACTGAGCTGACCATGGGCTTAATCTGAGCAGGAAGTTTAGGTCCTCTCCATGTATGGCCCTTGTTTGATTTATCATTCTCTGCAAGCCCTCCCGGGTCCAGATTTTTGGGCTGTGTTTGTCTCCTTGTGGAGGTCTTGACCCCTCTAGGATTTTCTTTCTTTCTTTCTTTCTTTCTTTCTTTCTTTCTTTCTTTCTTTCTTTCTTTCTTTCTTTCTTTCTTTCTTTCTTTCTTTCTTCTTTCTTTCTTTCTTTCTTTTTTTCTTTCTTCTTTCTTTCTTTCTTTCTTTCTTTCTTTCTTTCTTTCTTTCTTTCTTTCTTTCAAGGATTTCACACTTTATTTCTAATAGCCAGAACCTGGAAACAACCCAGATGTCCCGCAACAAAGGAATGGACACAGAAATTGTGGTACATTTACACAATGGAATACTACTTGGCAATTAAAAACAAGGAAATCATGTAATTTGCAGGCAAATGGTGGGATCTAGAAAAGATCGTCCTGAGTGAGGTATCCCAGAAGCAGAAAGACACACAGGATATGTACTCACTTATAAGTGGATACTAGGCCTATAATATAGGATAAACATACTAAAATCTGTACACCTAAAAAAGCTAAGCAAGAAGGAGGACCCTTGGTCAGATGATCAGTCCTCACTCAGAAAGACAAATAATGGATGGACAAACAAGGCATGAACATTGGAAGAAGGAGAAAACAGGAAACAGGACCAGAGCCTACCACAGAGGGCTTCTGAAAAACTATACCCAGCAGTGTAACAAAGCAGATGCTGAGACTCTTAACTAAACTTTGGACAAAGTTCAGGGAATCCTATGAAAGAAGGGGAAGATAGTGGGATCTGGAGAGGACAGGAACTCCACAAGGAGAGCAACAGAACCAAAATATCTGGGCACAGGGGTCTTTTCTGAGACTGATACTCAAACCAAGGACCATTCATGGATATAACCTAGAACCCCTGCTCAGATGTAGCCTGTGCTAGTTCAGTCTCCAAGTGGGTATCCTAGTAAGGGGAACAGGGACTGTTTCTGACATGAACTCATGGGCTCTTTGACCACCCCACCCCCACAAGCGAGCAGCCTTACCAGGTCACAGAGGAGGACAATGCAGCCAGTCCTGATGAGACCTGATAAGCTAGAGCCAGATGGAAGGGGAGGAGGACCTCCTCTATCAGTGAACTTGGAAAGGGGAATGGGAGGAGATGAGGGAGGGAGGGTGGAATTGAGAAGGAATGAGGGAGGGGGCTTCAGCTGGGATACAAAGTGAATAAAATGTAATTAACATAAAAAATAAAAATGTAATTAAACAATTTTCACATATATCCAAAATATGCTCAAGTACACAACAAGAACGTTTGTTCAACCATGTTTGTAGCAGCTTTATTCATAATAGCCTTCTAGGTCTTTCTATCCCTCACCCCTCCCCTTTTTTTTTCCATAAGGTTCTCTGCACTCTGACCAAAGTTTGGCAATGAATCTCAGCATCTGATTTGTGATACTCTACTTGGTAAGGTCTATCAGAGGCCCTCTGTGGAGGCTCCTGTCCTGTTCCCTCTCTTTTACTTCCCATTTGTTGAGGTGGCATTAGTAGGCCACAGAAAGAGATGATGCATACAGTCCTGATGAGACCTGATAGTCTAGGGTCAGATAGCAGGGGAGGAGGACCTCCCCTATCAGTGGACTAGGGAAAAAAATAGGGAGGTAAGAAGGAAAGAGGGAGGATGGGACCAGGAGGAGATGAGGGAGGGGGCTACAGCCCAGATACAGAGTGAATAAATTGTATTAAATAATAATAATAATAATAATAATAATAAACAATAATAATGGAAAAATTAAAAAGAACACAAAATTAAAAGCATAATAATAAAAGATAAACACAGTGGAAAGCAGCTGTGCCAAGTTCAAACCAGAGCCTAACAAGCCAAAGGGTCCCCTTCAGCACACCTATTGCCACAGCGGTAGGCTTACTCTTGTATATGTTAAGGTGACTTCACCATGCTGTATACCCCTCAGTTCTGTCTTTACCCTCCTTAGGACCTCGAAATCCAGAAAGACACTAATGACACTGCATCAAAAGTTGAGTTTGTCAAATTCACGAACTTTAATTTTCTGAGGGATTCATAAACAGATTGAAAAATGGCAGTTTGTTGTACAATTTATACTAATGGACAATAAGGGCTAACATTTTGTAAAATGCCAGCATTTGTGGAGAAAGACGTTATCCCCTTAATTTATAACAAAATCCCACTTCTCTGGTTGTCTTTTATAAACTTCTTTTTCATTCATTGAAAGGATCCCACTGTATTAATGAGCTTTCCCCACTGTTGTAGGTATGCGACCCCTTTGGATTTTTCCATACTCAGAAGCTAATTTTTGCCTATAATAACAAAATGGCGAAGTGTTAAAGCTTCCATTGTCTGAGGAGACAGATAAAACCATCCTCACAATGGATATTTTTATTTCTTCAAAGTGCTCAGAATGGACAAGTCTCAGTGTTACCTCAGCTTGCATAGTTTCCTTTTCTTCACTCTCCCCCCAAGCCCAACTGAATTCTTTCTCCCTTTTCAAACCTTTCATCTTTGTTTCTTTTTATTTCTGAGACATCGTGTCAAGAAAGTCAGACTGACATAGAACTTTTTGTGTTGCCAAGAATCATTCCCAATTCCTCATTCTCCTGCTTTCATGCCTTGATTTACAGGGTTGCAGGCCTACACCACCACACCGGGTTTCTATGGAACTGAGAACAGAAATCACAGCCTTGCGTGTGCTGATCAGCCATTCCACCAACTGAGCTATATTTCAATCCTGCAAGCATATATTCTTGATTTTATCATTAAGTTGGCTTATTTCTGAATGGTTTCCCAATCTGTTTAAGACAGGAATCAAATTCCACCTCTTTGGTCTCCAAATACAAATAGCACCACACATAGTGCTAACTTTGTAAGAAATTCCTGTCTGATCACATACATAGATCAGAATTGATTGATGCACATGTTTAAAAAATTTGGCATTCCTTCTTACAGCCATCATCCTCTCACAAACCAAGAAAACCAAAACATGTTCATAGTTTTAGAGCTTAAGACTATATGCTAGATTGAGAATTAAAGTAGTTATAAAATTTCTCTATAGGTATATCATAATGATACGCTATAAATATGCTATATTAATAATCCTAAAATTCTCATTTTATCATTTAAAATTAAACTTTTTGTGTATTATCAAAACCAGATGGCCACCCATGTTCATCATGTGACAATAAAGACAACAAAGAATGTTTCAGTGACTTATGTTACACAACTCGTGCACTATAGTCTAAACAAAATTCTAAAATTTAACTTCCAAATCTTCCTTGCCATTCCATTCAATTGCATTGGTAAAGTGTACCTTAGAAATAAAATAACTTGTACTTTGGGAAGTAAACACAGCAAACATAGATCCTCAGCCCACATGAAGTAAACCAATATAAGGGCCTTTCCCATGGGAGAATTTCATGCAGAAAAGTTATACTTATGGACAATAAGGACTAACGTTTTGTAAAATGCCAGCATTTGTGGAGAAAGACATTATCCACTTAATTTATAACAAAATCCCACTTCTCTGGTTGTCTTTTATAAACTCCTTATTCATTCATTGAAAGGATCCCACTGTATTAATGAACTTTCCCCACTGCTGTAGGCATGCGACCCCTTTGGATTTTTCCATACTCAGAAGCTAATTTTTACCTATAATAACAAAATGGCAAAGTGTTAAAGCTTCAATTGTCTGAGGAGACAGATAAAACCATCCTCACAATGGATATTTTTATTTCTTCAAAGTGCTCAGAATGGACAACAAACAGTCTCAGTGTTACTGAGACTGGATACTTGAAAAGTATCCAAAGAACAATCTGGGAAATTCTCATAGCTGTATACAACTCATGTAGACTCACCCCCTAATTGTGCTTCTTCTATCTGTTGTCCTTTTATTTTTAGTGAGAACTGCTGCTGAGCACAGCAGCCTGAGAGAATAATTAGTTACAGAAGCTTCTTAAGAGAGTTTTTCTTGACTCTCCTCAGTGAGTTGAACAGTGACAACAATCCCTTAAAAATGCAAGGAGCACATGGATACAATCATAATTTTAACATAATCCACATTGCAAACTTTCATCATGTCAAAATACACAGTGATTGAGCATGTCTCAAGTAGGCACTCATTCTAACATGACTAAAATAATTAAAAAACATTTTAGGAAAATAAGTCGCAAATAAATTAATAATTCAAAGAATACCAAGGACTGCTCTTTCATTGGATGTGAAAGATGTTTTGTACTTTCTACATGAACTACTTAGAAATGTTAAGTACATGCTTAGAGTTGAAAAATCCAGGCTTAGGGCAGATATATCATCCCAACAACACCCCCTTACCTCATCTATAATGCACTTGGGTTATAAACCTCTAGATTCTTAATATTTAAAGGGAAGAAATCCTAAAATTAAAATTAATTCACACCTACATACACAAATTCATCGCAATTTGAATATTAAAGCTTCCAGACAAATCATCATTAAAATAACATTATATGACAAAGCCCCAAAATTATTAAAGCTACTATCTTCACTGTACTGAAGACTTTCTAGCATATATATTCATCTTAAAATAATTTCTATTATTCAGTTGAACATAGAAGAAATTTGTTTTAGACAATGGCTAAATATATGACAGATTCATTTTTTCCACTCATTTTTTTTACCTTTGTAATATAAAATAAACCCTGTAATTTAAACGCAACTCAACATTTGAATTTTAAACTAAGGAGGAAGAATCTTTTCAGATGTATGTTTTCCGGTTTGTTATCAAGCCTAAAACAACCCTATCATTCTAAGGATTTCCCAGGTTGAATTTTGGTTAAACATTGATACTACACTGTGTTGTCTCACCCTCATCTCCCTATTTTCTGTGCCATTAAGTCACCTGTTGGACATTTATTGTTATAAATTCTTCCCAAGTTCCTTAGATAAAATTTCAAGATTTTCTTTTACATGAGGTCACTGTTGAGTACCCCCTAAGTTTATTGACCAAAGCTGTCACATAGCATGGAAGGTTCACTACCCCACCCCGGCCTCACTGCCATAAGACCTCATTTAGTCACCAGTACCTCCCTCCAAGTTACCATGTTTACATGCTAGCGCTTCCGATCTTAAAGGCCAGCATTCCTCAGATAATCAATGAAAACAAGGGCATTACATCGACTCTGCGTTAATCTAATTTGATGTCACAGCATGCTTTGGATTTAACAGAAGAAATATAGCTGGATCCTAATTACATCTTTTTTTTTTTTTCTGCGAAGTTAACATGTCACCTTTTGTGTCGCTACGGACTAGAATCTGGGACATGCATGTGAAAGCCGGAGCTATGCGCATATCTTTCCAATACTAAGTGACACCATTCTATATGCGCATATCCTTCCAATTCTGTCATGCTTTCTAGTGCTCTCAGTTTGATTTTCATCTGTAACTCAAAATGTTTCTCAGTGTTTAAGAAAATAGTCAGTTAAGCATCAAATAGTATAATAATTTAATATTATGTTATTAAAAAAAAAACACCTCTTCAGAATTTGTCATTATAACACCATTGGTGTAAGAGAAGAATATTTTAAAATAAGCTGTATTGGCTGAGAAAATGAAGGCTCCAGATCCCTTATAAGGCTGGAGTGCAATAAAATAAAATAAAATAAAATGAAATAAAATAAAATAACCAGTAAATAATTATTTCACATTTTCCAAGATAATAGGATAATTTGGTAAAGAATTTGAAGAGTTATATTTCAAAACAGCAAAATAACAAAAATAATTCAGAAGGCAAACCTGCCTGATTTAAAGAGAATGTTTTACGTTTTCAGAAGTAACTCAGTGCAGTGGCCCAGTGAAGCATGGAAGAGCTAATGAAGATGAAGTGATACCTAAACAAAAATGATTGTCAGTAATATAAGAACTGGTTCTAAAACTCTTATTGTCACTTACTGTGTCTTCTTATTAATATTAATTTTAACCAGCAGGGAGTTTGTGCATAATTTTGTAATATTAAAATCGGAGATACGATAGTATCTCAGCAAACACAGCACCACTGAAAGGGAATTCTCATGTAAAATCACAGAGGAAATTCTAGGTGAATCCAAACAGCTCTCTTACATTCTCTCACTGTTATGTTTTCATTTATTTTAATCTAAAGAAGACCATCTTTTTAATTAAAATATACTTTCAAACATGAAGCTCAGAATCTCCAAAACTATGGATGGAATTTGATATACTGGAAAATAAATTTCTCATAAAGTAGCCCAATTATCACTTAGTTACTGTCAACATTTTGTGCCAACATGATCAGAAAAGGTAGTGATTAGCAACATTATGGGAGATGAGGAGGTATCGCCAATTCTTGTCAAGAAAATGTCTTTATTAAATCAACTCCTACTGGGGAGTTCTACGGATATGATATCAAAGCAAAATTGTTATGCTCTACTTTGACCACTTTCATCATCACCCAGGGCACAAATCAGTTGCCTATGCCTCGGGTAAACTTTACAAGAATGATCATGAAGGAAAGTAAAGCAGGTTCACATTTCCTAACAGGCACAGAAATTGTTAATCTCTGTTGATACAAGAACACACACATACATGAGTTGGCTGCTGTACTTCTAACAAGACTCAAACACTTTTGTTTTGTATATGCTGAGGTGTGGACTATTTGGAACCACAAATGCCATTCATGGAACACAGATTGAATAGCATACTGAAGAAGACCAACAATTTATCAAGATTATAATGGATAACACATTCACGCCACTGCCTACTAGGTTAAGGAAACATGTAGTCATAGATATCATTTTCACAGATAGGTATTTATTCGTTTTTTTTTTTTTTTTTTTTTTTTCTGAATTGTAAGAATGTCATTGTCCACAATGGAAGAGTAGGAACTCCGGTTCTTTGATCAGATGCTTGGCTTTCTGAGCAATGCCAAGCGGCCCTCACTAGCAGACAGAGGCTATACCATAGTGCTTCAGAGTATATACTCTAACACTTTGCGTTTTAAGTCATGAGATCAATAGTGATAAAAATAACCCACATTTAAGTTAGCCAAAAATATTAGTGTGTAAAACAATGTAAGTTTTATATGTAGTTTTGATAAAACAAGCCCAGTGCATTTAACTCAGAAGAGATAATTTTAAATAGATAATTTAATTATATAGCATGGATTTTTAAAAAGTGTTTCTATATAAAGTAAAGCCATTTAAAATTATTCTAATAGCCACTGCATTGAAACACAATAATTTGTTTTATTGACTTATAATAGAAACCATTTATTAGAAAAGTAAGTCTCATACTAATTGAAAAAATAATATATTCTATTTATCATAACCTACTTATAATATGCATAGGAATATTCAATACTCTTAAAGAGAAGGGAGATTGGAAAAGTTCATAATGGTCTTTAATCCAAATTTAAGTGTTAAGGAGTTTTATGAACTTCATTACTTTTTAAAGGGAACCAGCTTCTAATGTGGACTTATTGATCACAAGGGCTCAGGAAATAGACCTGCAGGGACATGACAGCTGAGTTTCCGACCAGCCTCACTCCCGTTCTAAAGTGCTGAAAAGTTCATGGAGCATCTTATCGTATCCTGAACACTTGTCTAGAAAAATAGCATCTCAGAAACACAAAACTGGCTTACTGCAGGTCTGTCTCTTTGGGAATAAGAAAGAGGGGCACATTCATGAGCTTTTGATGCTAGAGTTTGAGAAATACATAAAGGCATATATATCTTTGAAGAGAAATCACTGCCAACCTTCTAGCATTAAAATATGTTTCACATGTAATTAAAATAACAGGTAGTCAAGAATGTGTTATTGTGTGGATGAGGTAAATTGTAATCATTCAAATATTTTGGCTTTACTGAATCTTAGAACAGAACTATTGATGACATGCTTTACTTCTGTCTGTTATAAAATGTACTGAGCATGACTCAATTGTATGTATCAGTCACCCACACTCTATCCTAATCAGGCAACTTGTCATGATTTTATTTTATTCTTTACAAAAATGCATCTTTTGTTTTATCTTCCAGTAAAGAAAAACCCACAATGCCTTTGCCAGCACATCACACACATGATGTCTTCATTTGCCTAGCCCTCCGCCCTTCATGATACCCTCTGGTCCCAATTGCTAAGTCAGCCTGACCAGCCAACCACACTCCTACCTGCTACCTTGAAGGCAGTAAAGGCTTCGCAAATGGTCAAATAAAAAGACAGCTATAGAAACACGCATAACAAACAAGTTCCATCATCCATTAAACTAAATTATTAAAGCTTAACTTTAAACACACATTTGTGCACAGCAGATTTATAATGTTTAATAAATGAACAAATTCTATCTGTAAAACTTAAGTTTTTCTCTCTGATTGTTTACCCAATAGCTACTAGGTTTCAGGCCCCCTAATGGCCAGAGTAATTTTAAAAAGCTTGAGAAATGTTCAGGTATATCAAACCTCCACTTAAAAATTCCACCACTCTCTATAATGTACATGAACATCCTGACCTCCTGCCAAAGGGCAGCATTTAGTTCATCATTGTAATAATATTTTTTATTTTTTTAACTTCTAAGCTTGCTATTTTTCTATTTACTTGCATATGGAGCCAGAGAGACGTCTAATACAGTTTTTCTTCTGTTAGTTTTCAAAGGGTTTAGGTAATGTTGAAGGGTACAGCAACCTTTACCTCCAGCATTCTCAACCTTATGCTAAACAGTCTACTGATGCTACAACCAATGCTGACATCTGACATTCCAGCTAAGATAGACAATTCAAAAAAAAAAAAAAAACTCTTTTCTATATTACATTTATTGTTTTAACTTTTGACGCAGAACTGTGTTCCTTCTACCCATAAGTAGATTCGACTGAAATTTTGCATGATATACCCACTGTTTTAATCACTTTTTGAAATCTATTTCTATATGGTCATTTGCTGGGCTCAGAGTCTCATCAGCATAAGCATGCCAGACAAGCTTAAGACTTAGGGCTTGTGCCTCTGAAAACCTTAAGGTACTTCCCCCATTAAATGAGAAATTCGGGAAGAACCACAGAGGAGTTGCTCTTCACTGGCCACTGACACTTTGTAAGAATCTTCTCATGTCCTAGCCTTGGATTAGTCTTGGTATTAATCAGGATGCAGTCCTTACTAGCATGCTGTGACATTTAGAGGTAGTTCAATAGGTGGGTTGCAGCCCAGTAATGACCAATTACATTTACAACCTTATGTAAACTTAATTCATTGTTTTCTGATACTGCTATTTTAAGATTTGTTACTATTATCATTCTTTCTCATAGCTAAGACTCAGAATCAGAGCAGAAACTGAAGTACCTAAGTGACTTCTTTTCACAAAAGCATATGATCTTCATATGGGCAAAGCCTTACACAGAGACCACTAAGAAAGTTCTCCAAACCTGTCCTAAAATCACCATGTGAATTGTCTTACTCATGCTAATTTTACGTAAAATTGTTCTGAAATATTAGTGTATTCTTATTGGAATTTTAAAAAAGTAAGCAACCTAAAAATGTTCAGGTTGTCATAGCAATCCTAAGCTTACTGCACATCATAATCATGGAAATTCAAACTAATATTCTCTTCCCAGTTTCTGTAGAAATAAGAATTTGGGAAAATGTATTTAACAAACATATCTGTGCACAATATATAGGGGAAAATAACTCAACATAAGTCAAGGCACTGCTTCTCCCAGGTCCTCAAACTTTGCAGAACTCTGTTTGCATATCTCCTGAATTTTACCAAGGGACTGCACTGCCAGATGCCAGGTTATTTGGTCTCTATTCTCAGATTCCTCAGTCTATGCTCAACCACGACCTGAGAACCCCATCCTATTTTTATTTTTGTATTTATTTGTTTATTTATGTATTGTCTTCCTTAAATATTTTATTGCTTTGGTAAAAAGCGTTTTTATCTACGCTGGCATTTGCCATCCCCAAATTTACTTGCTTCTATTTTTTTTTCCTCCTTTCAGGTGGTCTTATGAGACACACAAATAGGTTGTATACTTGCTTCAACTTTTCAACACAAAATCCCATCAGAGAAAAACACTGCTTTCCCCGTTCTTAAACAAGCGTCACTGAGCACTTTTTTTTTTCTTTTTACCTTTGGCAACACAGCTATGAAGGGTGGTTTTGCAGAAGCGACTGTGTCAAAAACCCTAAGTGACTGGGAATTGAAACGCACCATCATCAGGAACAGTCACCAGCGAAGGAATGCCAGCCACTTACCAATGAGATGCCAGCTGCCTCTGTCCATTTCGGTGACTCTTAATCCCTGTCTCCCATCCTCTTGCCCTGGGCACAGCTCCGATGGAGCAGTTTTCTTGGGTGCTCCGCAGCCTGTGGCAGAAGAGAAATCGCAGAGTTCTGAGTCCTTCACTGGGAATTCTCTGGCTTGCCCTGCCTCTCCCAGCAGAGGGGACCCAGGTGAGGCATCCTTCTAGCAGCCAGCTTTAATGGCACTTGGCTGCTGGCAAGTTGAACAGGGAGGAGTTGTTGGGAGATGCAGGCAGGTGCAGGTGGGCGCCTCCTCCCGCTGCTGCTCAGGGCTCGCGCGGATGCTCCAATGCGTCCACGCGCCCCGCGCCACGCGCCCTGACTGGCTAGGTCCCTCCCAGAGCGCCCCGCGCCCCTCCCGCTCAGCGCTGTCACCGTCGCCAGGCGCCTCGCTGCCTCTCGCTGCAAAGGCTCATTTAGCACGTCCCTGCCTGTAAAAGACTGTGTGTCTCAAGCAGGGCTTTGGATTTCTTTCTCTTTTACGTGGTACTCCACTCACATCACTCGCCAACCGGTTTCCTCCCCATCTTTCTCTCCAAAGTCACTAAGCCCATTCCGTTTCCCCTACCTGGCCACCTCTGGGTCTTTACAGTGACAGCGAACGTGCTAGCTGAAAGATGCACCAGGAGCTGGCAGACTCCGGGTCCCTTCCTCCCTTGGCCTGCTGCTGTCCCTGCTGATCGCCAGGATGTGTTGATAGCTCAAAACAAGCAGAGGCTCCGACCCAGCACGCACTTTTGTGGGCTCCAGAGGGCAACTGGCACTTGGGAGAGTGTGATCAGGTTCTAACTGGGAGGCAATTGTCTTCTGTGTATACCTGCCAGTTTTATCTAAGGGCACCGGGGTTGACGCTCTGGTATTTGTCATTGACAGTAGTGGGGTGACAGTGATGGTGGTGGATTAGAGTCAGTTTCTGAAATAGTGAAAAAAATAGCAGTTTGTTGTTGCTTTTTGTTTTGTTTTGGTTTGGTTTGGTTTTCTGATTATTATTATTATTTTTTAACACAATGCTCGTGGTTAGAAAAATAGCCCACGTAGTATATCTGAGGTGGCTGGTTTCGTGTCATTTTTTCTGCCATTTTTTCATCTTTCCCTCTGTCTTTGAGTGCTCCAGCTTCATGTGTGTGGTGAGAATCGAGTGTTTGTGAAATAAATTCTGTTACATGCATTTTGCCTCCAACTCCATGTGGCTTGCACCTGTGCGTGACAAGGGTGGAAGCCACACATACTTTCTTCCCTGCCAGCCTGTCTACACTTGGAACTCTGCATGCGCCTCGGGCTGCACCTGTACCGAGAGGTACATCCTGTTCACATGTGTGTTCAGCCTGTGTTCAGCTGGATGCATGGCTTTGGTCCCCAGTGGGTTCTGAGAGGCTGTAATTGGCAAGGCTCACAGAGCCTGCAGCTGGAAGCCAAGACACCGCTAGAACTCTCTGCGCTCGTTCTTACAGCTTCCCTGGTAATTAAAATTAGTCGTTTTCCTGGTCCTTGGCTCTTCTCACATGCTATGCAAACACCAAGGCTGCTTTGAATGGCCACCCTCAGGATCTACACCGGCTTCCTTCTCCACAGCAAAGACAATTAATGTGTGTTTGCATTTAATGCTTCTCCACCCTTCCATACTTTTTATTTTCTTGTTCCCACTTTCCAGTAATTAGTTTATTTTCCTTATGTGTTAGCTGAGGGATTGTTGAAGAGAGGCAAGTTTTCTGGGCGGCTTCACTGCTATGCTGGCCCCATGCCTACAGCAGGCTGTTGGTTAAGGGAGAGAATCACTAGAGCTTTATAAGCTCTTTAAATATATTGCAAAATAGATTCAGAGCCTAAGAGCTTTAAAACTTTTTTTAATTGTACAATGAGGTTTTGTTTTTAGAAGTTAGTTGTAATTTAGGTTTCAGAAACTAAGCCTGCTGATATTTCAATGCTACCTACTATGGATGACTTATTACCTTTTTACCTAATTTTTTGAATCATGAAATTAAAATTTTTTTTGTATATTTTCTTTCAACTAGGCCTGATCCAGAAAAAATGAAAGTTGACTTCTAGATTTAGTCACTAAAATAGTGAATAATGAATGTTGCCCCATAAATCAAGGTACAAGGTGAAGAAACACTAGAAAAGATGAGATGTGGTAAGGACAGAAAGGAGGGTGATGAGAAATTTCAATCTGTCTTTTCTTACAAAAAGAAAACAAAACATAGTTTATCGCACATTACCAGACACCAATGGGGAGACCAGCCATGAAGCTCAAGGTGCACTCTCACAGTTAATCAATATAAATAAGAAAATCTGCCTCTCAAAAGACAAAGGTGAGACAGATGTGGTTGTGCACACCTGTAATCCTGACACTCAAGGATCTGAAGCATGAGATGCGTAAATTTGGGTCCAACCTACACCGTGCAGCTAGGCAATTCTCAAATCAATCAATTAAACAAATAACAAGAAGAGCATAGATGGATGGAATCTTGCACCCTTTAAACTAAATAACATTGTGAGACACGGTGTAAGTTCTTTTTAACATAATGTGACAGTGTGAGATGAGATAGGATTCTCCCCTTTTGAGGTTGTCTGATAATTTGTGAGTGAGAAAGATCTGGCGTTTCATTAATTAGGGACAATCAGGTCTACTTCTGTTAGTTCAAACTGAGAAAGGCAGCTTTGAGTGACTACTTGGGACTGACAGTTACTCTGCTTCATTTCTTCAGAACCTAGAGTGTTTACTCTGTTTTTTTTTTTCTTCTTTTATCACTTATAAGGTTTTACATTTATAAAAAACCACACATATTAATTTGTCTGTCTTCATCTTTCTGAAACAAAGCTTAAAATTTTGGTATCATGGAGCCTATTTTGTGCTGTCTATTCCAGAAATTTTCTGGGAAAGTCAAGTAATGTACACCATGGTTATTCTTACATTCTGTCATAGCCACAGGGCTGGAATATAAGTAAAGGGAAACAGTGGTGCTTAAAAATAAGACAATTTTCCCTTGCATGAAGGAAGACAAACTAACTGATAGTTTTGGAGCACTTATCAAACATGCTCATAAATACTATCACTGTGATTTTTTTTTTGTATTACAATCATGTGTAAATGGCATTTTTAAAATTATGGTCTTGACTTAAGATGTCCATTTAAAAGGCATGAAACATTGCATGCCTTTTTATAAACCCTAGTGCTGCTGACTTAATAAAACGTTATTAAAACATCACATCTCTGTCTGATAGGGTCGACAACATTTTGGAGGGATCAACCAATGATAAAATATTGTTTGTGAAAGGGCTTTAGTGTTTCATTAGTGAAGTTTCATAAAGCCACCCGTATAGTGCCTCCGTCTAGCTGTCATGTTGCTTTTCTGATCTTGTTCTCTAACTGCCTTTGTGTAAATGTCTGAATCTTTTTGTCTCCTGGTCCCCAGTGAGTGAGCAAGCAGATGCAGGGCAGATGTGGCCATTCTGCTATGCCTAAGCTCTTGTCTTGTTTGTGCTGAAGATTACTTTGTGTACATAACACCTTCCTTTATCGCTCCTTACATTGCACTCGCTCATGTGAGGCTCTGTTTCAGTTCAATGATCATCATTATTATTATATCTTATCAAACAACACTACCCCAAATTGGCAGCTAGCAGATTTATGGAATCATGTAGGTGCACTGGTCCACCAGCTTTGCCCCCATGGCTAGTTTTCTATTTGCATTTTCAATGTGGTTCTTCTCATCTTCTGAGTAATGTTGTTAGTCAAAGTGGAGGACAGACATAGTTAGAGAGAAATACGGTTTAGAAAATAAAAAAAAAGTTGGATTTACAGAAACACCGTCAGTAAGTGTAATTGAAACACAAACAACTAAGGCAACATTTATTTGAAATGAGCAAATATTCAGGCTTTTGATTTTTGTTTAGGTTTATAAAATCAGCTGTCCTACTAAACTGAGCTGATTTCTGAAAGCAGAATAGACAAATCTTAATCAGACTTTGAGAGTCTGTCAATTTAATTAGCAGCTGCTTCAGCAATAGCAGCAAAGGGAAATGCCTATTTTGTAAAAGTCCACATCCCAGTTACAACAGCAACTAGTAAAGGTGTGATGTCATAGCCCTCAGGCCAGTGTACCCCTGGCATTCCCAATTTCCGCATATACAGGTAGGGTACAAAGTTCCTCTTCTTCTGGGTGTAATTCACATTAAGAATTTGTGATACTATTGTTTATTAAGAAAATGTTCCTCTACAACAAGAGGAGAGGGAGGATGAGGAGGAAAGAAGGACACTGAAGAAGCAAGCGAGAAGAACAGATGCATCTATGATGTTGGGAAGTAAGGGAAAAATGTTGACAGACAACTAACTTTCAATTTGCCTTTTACTTTTTAAATTTACATTTATTTTTAATAATTTATTCACTTTTCATCCCTATTGCAGCCCCCTCCTCATCTTCTCCCAGTCTAATCTCCTTTCCTATTTCTCCCTATTCCCCTCCCCTAGTCCTCAGAAAGGGGGATCCCTCCTCCCTTACCATCTGACCCCAGCCTATCAAGTCTCATTAGGCATCCTAATGTTTTTTTACTTTTAACCCAGGAGCTTCTTTTGGTATTTCTTTTATTTTCAAAGTGCCTACCAATCTTAATGTATAGATGCTTGACTTTTTGTGGAGGCAAGGATTCACTTTATATCACTTGCAACTTCTATATAGGCCGTGCTGGCTTAGATCCTCACATTGCTCCCTCCTCAGTCTCCCAAGTATGGGGATTGCAGGTGTGCTCTACCAAACTTCAATTCCCAAGTTTATGTCTGTATAGAATTCTCTGAACAATATCTGAGCAACATATACAAAGCTGCCTGGGATCCACATGCCCATGACCAAATAGCTTCCAAATAGTCAGTTTGTCAACCAGCTTTCTCACGCTGGGATAAAAGTCTCCAAATCAGTGTCCTGTATCAGTCATATATTGTGCCTGGTTCTGAAGGGCTGCCGCATCTATGTGGGAAGGTGGTCTTTTCCTCATTACCATGAAATCCTGAGTAATCCCACTGGCCACATTCATTTCATCCTTTGACTCTTTGGCTCATATGAAAAGAATCTTCTATTGCAAGATTTCTACTCAATGCCACACCTATTATACGCAGTAGCACTTGGATCTCTCATCTGCATCCAGGCTCTTGATTCTCTAGCCCATGCCAGAAATATTATTTCCAAAGATTATGTGTGGAGTTGAAGGGTATTTTCCAGGAAACTTACTCTAAAATGCTTCTTTCTTCCTTCCTTCCTTCCTTCCTTCCTTCCTTCCTTCCTTCCTTCCTTCCTTCCTTC
>REGO01000250.1:2267971-2281735 GCA_010120015.1 Rhombomys opimus
TTCTTTCTTTCTTTCTTTCTTTCTTTCTTTCTTTCTTTCTTTCTTTCTTTCTTTCTTTCTTTCTTTCGACAGGTTCTTACTGCATAGCCCTGGCTGATTTATGCTCAGCATAGACTAGACTCCTGTCTTTTTTTTTCCCCCTCTTGTTCTCTCCAATGAGCATGTAACAGCTGTTGTGACCACAAGATGGCATCCGTGTTCTAATTAGCAATGTCATTTTTGGTTTTGCCCTGGGGATGTTCTTATTTGATGTGATTTTTTTTTTTAAGTCAACTGAGTGAAACCCAAAATTAGGAGTTGATGCTACAAGAACTGTATGCATGATTTACGTGAAGCATTAACAAAGCACAGTGATGATATGCAAAATGCCAAACTGTTCAGTGGCTGATCTCTCTCTTCCTGAGGAATCCCATGCTAGGTGTTAATGCAGACAAACACATCTGAGATGATAGACCAATGATCTCAGAGGGAGACAAACCCAAGAAGACTGCCTGCACTTGAGTGTTTTGACAATCAGGGAATCTTCCCCACCAGAATAAAACGGTAAGATCACAGGGAGAGGAGCTGTATCAGAGGCAGGGAGCAAACTCTAATTACAGAGATGCGCAGGAATGCAAAGCAATCCCCTTAGAAAAGCAGAAGACTCAATGGCAGAAAAGCTGAGGAACTGGCAGTCTTAGTCACTCCACACAGTTAAGTATGCTCGGGTGGTATTTACCAGGAAGCCACTGCTCTACGACATTCAAAAACTGAGTTTTAGCGTCTAGTTTTATTTAAAAATTTTTGAGACAGAATCTCCTTCCTTAGCCTGCTCTTTTCTAGTTTTTGCTATACACCACAGGCTTGCCTCAAATTCACTGCAGACCCCCTCAATTTGTCTTCTCAGTGATGGGATTTAAGAATGTGTCACCACACTCAGGGATGAATACATTTAAAAACAAGAAATTAATGAAAGAACAAAAGTTTTCATGTACTTCAGAACGTGAATAATATTATAATCCACCATCGTATCATAAAATCTGAATAATGAATTACTTAATAAGCTAATAGGCATGCAACAAGCCACAAGCTGGGAAGGTGGGCCTCACTTTAATAGTAACTTCTATTCTCTTTGGAAAATTTGTTATGTGACATTTATTTGGGGTCAGGTTTATTTATACCCAGTTTCCTGTCTTTATGTGTTAGGAACATTTTCTGTTTTACCATATAAATTCATCTTGGCACATAGAAATGGAGATAGCATCCTCTTTCCTTTCTAATGGACCACCATCAGTCTCATACACGTAAATGGTAATGATGCAGGTATTAAGCCCCCGATGATAACCATTTTGATCACGTCAGGAGTAGCTCTGTTGTCTTTGTTTGGTGACAGTGCCGATGAAATCTTATGATATAATTTATAAACCAAGGAAGTACAGACACAACACAAATATTTCATGCTTAAATAGAACCTTCCTTGTAAGGATCTCAAGCTTCTTCATGTGGCAACAAAAATTAAGCAGTATTATACAGCTCTCTGACACATCTTTTACACACATCTCATTATTTCCCCTTACACAAACTTTCCAGGAAAGGGAGAAATCACAGTGAGCAAGGGCTTTCATATAGCTGGTGACAGGAGCTCCTGGTGCAATGAAAATAAATTACTTGTGCCAAAGTAAAAGAGAAAGCAATTTTGTTATCAGCTGTTAATTGATTATTAATTACTGTATAGGTTGACAAGGGCTGACAGTCTCCTTGTGGCAAAGAGGAGGAGGCAATGGAGGAGAGTCCCAAGGAAAGCCAAAGGCTGAGCAAGGGGACAGATTATTGCCTGAGGTGCTGGCATTAAATGATGCTTGCTAATGAGGTAGCAGATAGTGAACCCAGCAACAGGAGAAATCAAACCAGAACTCATTGAAATGCAATCTCTGATGGGACAAAAAACAAAAAACAAAACAAAACAAAAAAAAACTCAGTATCAACAATGTTTATTGCAAAACACCTAGTTGAGATTTAATGCCACCTTAATGAAAAGCCTTCAACTGTAGGAGTCTAGATGCTTTAGAGTGGGGATCAGGACAGTAAAAGAGAGACTCCTTGTATTAGTGAGCACTGTATGCTTGACCAGAAGCTTGGAAGCAAAGGCAGCAAGTCATTAACCCACAGCTTTGTATTACTAGAATAAGGGAAAAATAGTAGAAAAAAAATGTAAATAATCCAATTTCAAAATAAATGGTAGAGTTAATAAAAAGGATAGAGATTGTATAGTCAAGTTTTTACTCCAGGAACCAGCGTTTCTTTGGGGGTCTGCTGTGCCTTCTTTGAATCTTTTATGTACATACTTGTCAAATTGAAATCTACATATTCCATGACAGCTCTCTATGCTGAGCTATAGTTCCCACTCCTCTTCCCAACTCAACACAGAATCATAAAGTTTTCTTTACTGCTTACTCTTTATTATCTTGATTCTCCTGTGAACTGAATTAAAATTCTACCCACCCAACTTCTCTTAGACTGATTGTTATAAATATAAATACTATTTTTATTGCCTGTTGATTTTAAGTGCACTAGTCACTCCAAATTAAACACACTTTCTTGATCAAGGGTTGAATATATATATATGACTTTGACATTTATTCTGGTAATAAGGAAAATTATGTGTTTCAAATTTTACTATGTTTTGGCCGCAGACAGTACACACAGATATGAACAAAATTATGGAAATCACTGTTAATATGGAGGAACATGCACATGGTCTGATAAAAGAAGAAATTTTTTCTGAGGCCCCTATTGGTTGTTTTCAAGCCCATTCTTTATTACTATCGGCAAAGAAAGCAAGTCCTTGACACTTAGTCTTCCACTGATGTCTAAGTCGAGGTTTCCATTTTGTTGTACATACTTAAGGCACACAGTGCACTATGTGTTATATGTGTGTATCTATATTTGAATAGCAATAACCAAGCAGATCAACTTACTCAATATGTTCCACAGTTTCTAAGCATGCGTGTGTGCAGAATGGGGAAGGGGTAGGTATATGTGAGATTTCACAAATTTCCACCCTTCAACAAAATATCAAAAAATATAATTTTCATACTGTGCATTAGATTTACTATGTGCTATTAGATTTACTGTGCCCCTCATCTCCTTCCCACCGTCTCTGCTCACAGTCTACCCTGGCAAGCCATTTTTTTAACCTGGGAATAAGTCATTGTTACTAATTAGACACACAGGTGAGAAACACATGCTGGGAAGTTGTCCCTGTGTGTAACTTATTTGATTTAGTAATACTTTTTTTTGTTCTTCCATTAGAAATGCAAAATAAGACTAGGCCATGTAGGCTTAGGTATTTCAGCAAACCTACTTTATTTAGGGTTCTTAAACACCAGTACCTCCTTTCAACACCCCTGACCTTAGGTAGAAGATAGATTAGTAGGAAAATGGGCTGTAGACATCTTTTTTGTTATCTATTTATTTATTTATTTATTTATTTATTTATTTATTTATTTATTTTGCGATGTATTCACTTTGTATCCCACCTTCATCTTCTCCCAGTCCCACCCACTGGCTCTCTTCTCTCCCAATGTCCCTCCCCTAGTCCACTGATAGGGAAGGGCCTCCTCTCCTTCTATCTGACCCTAGCCTATCAGGTCTCATCAGGATTGGCTGCATCATCTTCCATCTTCCTCTGTGGTCTGGCAAGGCAAAAACCCCCAGGGGGAAGTGATCAAAGAGCCAGCCACTGAGTTCATGTCAGAGACAGTCCCTGTTCCCCTTACTAGGGAAACAAACTTGCAAACTAAGCACCTATGGGGCTACATCTGAGCAGGGGTGTAGGTCATCTCCATGCACGGTTCTTGGTTAGAGTATCAGTCTCTGAAGACAGCTTTTATCTACTTCCTGCTGACTAGGGCTGATGGATCTTTAAGATATTCCCAAACTTAGTAGTCAGAATACCATCATTCTAATACAAAGGCCAATACCAAGCAACATAATTTCAAAAGTCTGAGAAACACTTAAAGAAATGTTCAGCATTCTTAACCATTATGGAAATTCAAATAAAAAATACTTTGAGTTTCCATCTTACCCCTGTCAGAATGGCTAATCAGCAAAACAAGTGATAGCTCATGCTGACAAGGATGTGTAGTAAGGAGAACACTCAATCATCCTGCAGTTTCTCAGAAAATTAGGAATCAATCTACCTCAAGCCCCAGCTATACCATTCCTGGACATACATCCAAAGGACACCCATTCTATCACAAGGAAACTTGCTCAACTATGTTCATTGCTGCTTTATTCACAGTATCCAGATACTGGAAATGACCTCCATGTCCATCAACTGAAAAATGAATTAAAAACTGTGGTACATTTACACAGTGGAGTATTATTCAGCTGCTAAAAAAAATGAACATTATGAAATTTGCAGAGAAATGGATGGAACTAGAAAGATGATTCTGAGAGATAACCCAAACCCAGAATTTAAAATAAAAATGGAATCTACTCACTTATAGGTGGATATTAGGTGTTAAGTAAAGGATAATAATTCTACAATCCACAGTCCCAGAGAGGCTAAGTAACAAGAGAAGCCCGCGGGTTAATGCACTGATATTCCTGAGAAGGGATTATAAAATAGATATTGCAGATGGACTGGGGACAGGATGCAATGGGAACAGGAGGGTTTAGGGGTGTTGATGGAGAGAGTACTGAAGGGACAACTGGAATTGGGGGCCATTTGGGGAGATGGTGTAGAAACCTAGTAGAGTAGAAACACCTTGGGATCTAAGAGAAGTCTTCTAGGAAAAAAGCGTGAACTGGCCCTCTTCCATAACCAAGCAAGGCTCTCAGCACTGGGACTTGGATATAAACCCAACCACAAAACCTTCAACCTAGAATGTGTTTTACCATCAAGATGTGATGGTGAAATGGTGGAGAACTTGTAGGAGAGGAGAATCAATCACTTGTCCAACTTACGGCCCATGCCATGAGAGGGAACCCATGCCTGACGCTATGTGAATGACCAGAAACGAGAGGCTGTTTAGCCCAGAGAATTTACTCAGGATAGAACTAATACAACTGGCAAAAAGTCAATAAAATGATTTCTAATGATACTCTACTATATTCAGAGATTGGTCCTAAGCCCAGCTGTCATCAAAGAGTCTTTGTTTAGAAACTTATGGAGATGGATGTAGAAACTAGGTACAGAATCAGCCAAACACTAGGAGAAGCCAGAGTAGCTTCAACAGGAGGAAGAGAAAGGACTCTAGGAGGCAGAAGAGTTAAGGACATCAGGGGACCACGCCCACAGAATCAAATAAGCAGGGCTTCTAGGTTTTCACAGACAATGACTGAACAAACACAAACACTGTACAGGTTTGAGCTAGGTCTTCTGCTTATACCTATGGTTGCATAGTTTGGTGTTCTAGTAGGATCCCTAACAGGTGGAATGGGGGGTGCCTCTGATAATTTTTTTCCTGCACATGGACCCCCCTTTTTTTGAAAATTTAAGAGTAGTGGATCTAAGGAAAATGAGAAGGAGGGCTTGTGTGGGATGGAGGTAGGAAAAACTGCTGTCAAAATGTAATGTACATAATAAATAAATATAATGAGTAAAGTTGAATGGAATAATTCCTTTTTTCTTTTTATTTTTTTATTTATTAAAATTTATTCACTCTGTATCCCAGCTGTTGCTCCCTCCGTCACCCCTTCCCAATCCCACCCTTCTTCCCTCTTTTCTTCCCATTCCCCTACACATGTCCACATGATAGAAGAGGCCTCCCTCCCCTTCTATTTGACCCTACCCTATCAGGTGTCATCAGGAGTGGCTGCATTGTCTTCCTCTGTTGCCTGGTAAGGCAGCCCGACTCAGGGGGAAGTGATCAAAGAGCCAGGAATAATTCTTACTTATTAACTATTATACTATAAACTTGTTTTTATTTTTTTTTAATTTGAAATTTCTTGTTAGCTAGCCATCAATTAATTCACTAGTATGTAGTATGTACACAAACATATATGATATATATATATATATATATATATATATATATATATATATATATATATATATATATATATCTTGGGTTTTTGAAAATGAAAAGTTGAACTGGTTTCCAAGAATTTTTTATGTGTATATGGAGCAGTCATTAGAATTCATATTTTTGTTTTGGTTTGAGCTTGAAGACATGAATATTAATGCTCTCACAGCAGCTGATGATAAGATTATTAGCATGTACCAAGTGTGTGGCAGATAGAAGCAACACTAAGGCAATTAACGGAGAAAAACCCGTTTTCTAACTAGAAACAGTCTTCTCAGTGTGAACTATGCATTCCAGTCCAGTCATGACAGACATCAATCATCACTCATTGCCAGATTGAATTAATTTGTCCTAAACAATAGGTTCTAAATACACATATTGCTTGGTTTTCAGGTTGGCACAGTAGACTATGTTTCCTGTGACTTTTGCATATGCACCCAAACAAGTTTGTGTTTTGAGATTCAGTATGATTAACTTCCTTAGACAATAGTGGAATATACTTCTAAGAAAGGGTAGTATTGAATTACGATTCTCTTTCCTTTGCCTTCTAAGTAGCTGGGAATATTTGTGTGTACTTGCCTGGGATGTGACTGTCTTTTAAATGGAAATTTTAATCCACTTATATTCAAGGTAACAATTACTCCTAGGCAAGCTGTTAATACTGCCATTATGTAGCATGCTTCCTGGATTTTTGTGTTTCTTTTCTACCTATCTTATATTTAAAGAAATTATTCTAGCTGTATGTTTTGATTTCTTGGTAGCTATACTTTTATCTAGTATAGATTTTTTTATATACTAAAAAAGTTGAAATATCACCTCTTCATTATAGCAAGCTATCAGAAATGAAAAACAATGTAACTACAAACTTATAATCACAAAAGTGATAGAGATAACACTAACAAGTAAAAGTATACATTTGCATTCAATTTCCACTTACATTTTGAATTTAAAATCCCACTTTACATATTTCTAAATATCTCAAGTACTGTCTCTTTTCTCTTTTAAAATTAATTTATTTTTCATTAATTACAATTTATTCACTTTGAATTCCAGCTGTAGTCCCACCCTCATTCTCTGTTCCCTCCCAGTCCTGCCTTCCTTCCCTCCTCTCCTCCCATGCCTCTTCCCGAGTCCACTAATAGTGGACGACCTCCTCCCCTTCCATCTGACTCTACCCTATCAGGTCTCATCAGGAATGTCTTTCATAATCTTCCTCTGTGGCCTGGTCAGGCTGCTTCCCCTCTTCAGGGAGAAGTGATCAAAGAGCCAGCCACTGAGTTCATGTCAGAGACAGCCTTTGGTCCCCTCATTAGGGAGCTCATTTGGAGACTGAGCTGCCATTGGCTACCTCTGTGCCGTGGGTCTAGGTTATTTCCATGAATGGTTCTTGTTTGGAGTGTCAGTCTCAGAAAAGACCCCTAGGCCCTGTTTTTTGTTGTTGTTGTTGTTGTTGTTGTTCTGTTGTTCTACTTGTGGAGCTCCAGACCCTACCAGGTCTTTCTGTCTCTGCCTTCTTTCATAAGATTCCCTTCACTCTGCCCAAAGTTTGACTATGAGTCTCAGCATCCACTTTAATACCCTGCTGGGTAAAATCTTTCAGAGGCCCTCTGTGATAGGCTCCTGTCTTGTTCCTTATTTTCACCATCTTCCAATATCCATCTCATTTTCCTTTCTGAATGAAGACTGAGCATTATACCCAGGGTCCTCATTTTTGCTTACCTTCTTTAGGTGTACAGATTTTAGTATGTTTATCCTATATGAAGTATAATATCCATTTATAAATGAGTATAAACCGTGTGTGTCTTTCTGCTTCTGGGATAGCTCATTCAAGATGATCTTTTCTAGTTCCTACCATTTGCCTGCAAATTTTATGATTTCCTTGTTTTCAATTGCTGAGTAGTATTTCATTCTTTAAATGTACCACAATTTCCTTATCCATTTCTCATTTGAGGGACATTTGGGCTGCTTTCAGATTCGGGCTATTACAAATAAAGCTACTATGAACATAGTTGAGCAAGTGTCCTTATTGTGTACATGAGAAATTTATAATATATGCCTAGGAGTGGAATAGTTGGATCTTGAGGTCATATTACTCTTAATTGTCTGAGAAAGCACCAAATTGATTTCCAAAGTGTTTGTACAAGTATGCATTCCCACCAGCAATGGAGGAAGGTTCTCCTTTCTCCACATCCTCTCCAGCATATGTTGTCACTTGAGTTCTTGATTTTAACCATTCTGATGGGTGTAAGGTAAAATCTCAGGATTGTTTTAATTTGCGTTTCCCTGACGAGTAAGGATGTTGAGCATTTCTTTAAGTATTTCTTTGCCATTCAATATTCTTCTATTAGAATTCTCTGTTTAGCTCTGTACCTCATTTTTAATTGGATTACTTGATTTGTTGCTCTTTAACTTCTTGAGTTCTTTGTATATTCTGGATATTATCCCACTATTAGATGTAAAGTTGGTGAAGATCCTTTTCCTATCTGTAGGCTGTGTTTTGTTCTGGAAACAGTGTCCTTTACTTTACAGAAATTTTCATGTCCTTCACTTTTAAGAGGTAGTCTTTAATTTTGTGAGGGTGATAAGTATGGATCTATTTGCATTTTTCTACATGTAGACTTCCAGTTAGACCAGCACCATTTGTTGAAGATGCTGTCTTTTTTCCATTGAATGGTTTTGGCATCTTTGTCAAAAATCAGGTGTCCATAAGTGTGCAGATTTATGTCAGGGTCTTCTATTCGATTCCACTGATCCACCAGTCTGTTTCTATGCCAGTACCATGCAGTTTTTAGTATTGTTGCTCTATAGCACAGCTTGGGATCAGGGATGGAAATACCACCTGAAGATCTTTTACTGTAAAGAATTGTTTTAGCAATTCTGGGTTTCTTGTTACTCCATATGAAGGGGAGAATTTTTCTTTCAAGGTCTGTAAAGAATTGTGTTATTAATTTGATGGAAATTGTATTGAATCTGTAGATTGCTTTTGGTAAGATAGCCATTTTTACTATATTAATCCTGCCAAGCCATGAGCATGGGAGATCATTCCATCTTCTGATATGTTCTTCTAATTCTTTCTTCAGAGACTGGAAATTTTTTTCATACAAGTCTTTGACTTGCTTGGTTGGGTTCACACCAAGGTACTTTATATCCTTTGTGGCTAAAGTCCAAGTGGATCAAAGACCTCAATATAAAACCAGACACACTAAACTGCTTAGAAGAAAAAGTGGGGAAGAGCCTTGAAATCATTGGTACAGGAGAAAACTTCCTGAACAGAACACCAACAACACAGGCTCTAAGAGCAACAATCAATAAATGGGACCTCATGAAACTGAAAAGCTTCTGTAAAGCAAAGGACACTGTCGTCAGAACAAAACAACTGCCTACAGATTGGGAAAGGATCTTCACCAACCCTATATCTGACAAAGATTAATATCCAGTATATATAAAGAATTCAAGAAGTTAAACAGCAACAAATCAAATAATCCAATTAAAAAATGGAGTACAGAGCTAAACAGAGAATTCTCAATAGAGGAATATCGAACTGCAGAGAAACACTTAAAGAAATGTACAACGTCCTTAGTCATAAGGGAAATGCAAATCAAAACGACCCTAAGATTTCACCTTACACACATCAGAATGGCTAAGATCAAAAACTCAAGTGACAACACATGCTGGAGAGGTTGTGGAGAAAGGGGAACCCTCCTCCACTGCTGGTGGGAATGTAAACTTGTACAACCACTCTGGAATGCAATCTGGTGCTTCCTCACACAACTAGGAATAGCACTTCCTCAAGATCCAGCTATACCACTCCTAGGCATATATCCAAAGGAGGCTCAAGTACGCAATAAGGACATTTGCTCAACCATGTTTATAGCAGCCTTGTTTGTAATAGCCAGAAGCTGGAAACAGCCCAGATGCCCCACAGTGGAGGAATGGATACAGAAATTGTGGTACATCTACACAATGGAATATTACTCAGCAATAAAAAACAAGGAAATCATGAAATGTGCAGGTAAATGGTAGGATCTGGAAAAGATCATCCTGAGTGAGCTCTCCCAGAAGCAGAAAGACACATACGGTATATACTCACTCATATAGACATATAATATAGATAAACCTACTAAAATATGTACACCTAAAGAAACTAATCAAGAGGGAGGACTCTTGCTAAAATGCTCAATTCCTATCCAGAAAGGCAAAGAGAATGGACATCAGAAGAAGGAGAAAAGAGGTAACAAGTCAAGAGCCTGACACAGAGGACCTTTGAAAGGCTCTGCCCTGCAGACTATTAAAGCAGATGCTGAGACTTATGGCCAAATTTTGGGCAGAGTGCAGGGAATCTTAGGAAAGAAGTGGGAAACAGTAAGATCTGGGGACAGGAACTCCACAAGGAGAGCAACAAAACCAAAAAATCTGAGCTCAGGTGTCTTTCCTGAGACTGATTCTCCAATCAATGATCATGCCTGGATATAACCTAAGACTCTTGCACAAATGTAGCCTATGGCAGTTCAGTATCCAAGTGGGTTCCATTGTAATAGGAACAGGGACTGTCTCTGACATGAACAGATTGGCCTGCTCTTTAATTACCTCTCCCCTGAGGAGGAAACAGCATTACCAGGTCACAGAAGAAGACAATGCAGCCACTCCTGATGAGACCTAATTGACTAGGATCATAAGGAAGGAAAGGAATACCTCCCCTATCAGTGGACTTGGGGAGGGGCATTCATGCAGAGAGTGGAGGAAGGGAGGGATTGGGATGAGAGGAAGGAGGGAATTGTGGGGGGGGAAACAAAGTGTAATTAATAAAGAATTTTTAAAAAGGTAGTCTTTAAATTAGTTTCCTACTGTGACCAGTTGCTGTTTTTTTATGTCATTCTTGCTTTCTAAGTATCATTTCTCATGTAGCTTGTGGAATTCTCTCTTAATTTTTCAACTTAAGAAAAATGATTAAGTTTGATAGATTGAAATTTACATCTTTAGGAACAGGAGCATTTCTGTGTCTTTGAATGAGAGTTCTAAACCCAACGTTCATATAAACCTTCATTATTCTTTAATTTTCTCTTCTCCCTGTGGAATAGTCCAAGGAAGTATGTTGTCTCCAAGGTGGTGATCAAAACCAAGCTGTGAAACAACCTGCTCCACAGATAACAAAACAGGCCCAAAACTCAGCTATACTATGTCACTTTTCCTAGACAGAGAAGAAAAATATATTTTAGCCAGAGACCATAGAAATCATTCCACCAAAGTCCAACTTGAAATGAGTTCACTGTATTAACTTTAGGAGAGTGAGTGAGGGGGTTCTTATAGATGCATGTGTGCCTAAAAGGTATCTAACCATTTTGGGTGATGATGGAGGAAAGATGTCTGCCTTGAGCTCATTTTACAACTAGCATGCAGCTGACAGATCAGAAAGTTTCTTACAGACACTTTGGCTTGGAGATTCTCTCCTCTCCCTAGCAGTTTTTTTACTGCTTGCATATCCTTGTGGGTCATAGGGACTGATATATGAATCATCTCAGTTTCAGTTTTATGAAATGTGTAAGCTGTGTTTACTTTCTATCTCTTCTGAGACTCCCTTTTTCCTTTTGAAGGAAATGTTTGTGTTCAGAAGTTACCATGCCAACACTCAACAGAGGTGATAATCATATATATTGTATCGAATATTTCCTGCAGAGATGGCCCTGGACATCTCCAGCCACTCAAGTGATGCCATTTGATAAACATTATAGGCTAGGGCCACAGAAAGTCCCCCTATGCCACTACCATTGTCCCGGAGGCACTAATGTCAGGTAGACATGAAAAGCTTGGCTTTTGCTTCTGCCAGGTGTTAACTTTCCATTAGCCTGGCACCAAGTTTTGGGACAAAATTCCGTGATCACAATCACATCTTCCTTCCATGTACCAAGCTGCTTTCTACTTAGAGTACTGTTAGGGAAGGAGGCCCATTCCCACAGGTGTTGATGCTGATCTGGCTCAAGACTAAATTGTACATTTTCAGAGACTTGAGGATCCATAGACACATTCAAGAACACACGCAGATGGTATTGACTGCCCAAACCATTAATATGTAATGCTGGGGATCATGTGACTTGTTCTATAATACTAATCTTTCCATATATATATATGGAAAGACATATATATATATGTTCCTCTACAGTCTCTAAATGGTTGCTCCTTAAACCTCCACAATATTCCACTTAACATATAGTTTTCATGCCTCAAGCCATATCTTAACAAATATAAAATTAAAAGTTATATGGAACAACCTGGCATAAACTTGAACATACTTCAAAATTTAGTATATAGAAATAGTGAGAGAATTTAGGGATAGGTAGATGCAGGGAGGTTGACAAGAAGAAAGGAAGCTTAACAGTTAATATAAAGTGCTACATATTATATATGATTGGAAAACTAAGATGCCGTTGTGTTAGGTAGGGTTTCAATTGCTGGAATGAAACACCAAGACCAAAAGCATATGAATTGGACATTTCTGGTTTCATTTAAGACTCAGTTGTGTCATGCAAGGTTTTGTTGGAAACTGTCTTGTGAGAGGACATGTGTTGTTTTGCTGTGAGCTGTATCATGTGAGGGGCGTAACTTTGGCCAACTAAAAACATCTGTGGGTGGACTTTGAGGAGAGGATATATATATAGAAGCCCACAGACAGTGACACAATGAATTTTGGATCCGCATCTTGCACTTAAAGTTCTTTGACACTTTACTTTACAGAGAGTAATGTTACAGAGAACTTTCCACAGCATTCTGTTGAGTCTTGTGACTTTCATTGACTTGTTCTGAGTTGCTGAATTGTGCTGATTCTTATTGCTGGCTAGTATTGGCATTTGGACTGGACTGCTGGTATCCAGAGAAGGCATAGTAGACTAACAGGAAGGAACTACTTTTAAAAAGATTTACAACTCCCTTTACCTAATCTTCTTTCTCCACTACCTCTGGTCAGTGGGTTTGAAGGGAGGTAGAAGCATTTAAGAACACTAAATAAAGTAGATTTGTTGAAAATTCTAAGCCTGTAAGCAAACTGTAAAGGAAAAGGTTTATTTGACATACATGTCTTGAGTCACAAGCTCCTGAGGGAAGCCATGGCAGGAATTCAGTTCAAACTTGACAGGAATCTGGAGACAGGAACTGATGCAGAGGCCTTGAAGCAGTACTGCTTTCTTACTTGCTCTACATGACTTGCTCATCCTGTTTTCTATAGAACCCAGGACCTTCAGAACATGGATGGCAGGCACCACACCCTATGAGCTGGCCCTCCCTGATCAGTCACAAATTAAGAAAGTGCCTTGCAGCCTTGCCACCACATGAGCTTATGGAGACATTTTCTCTATCGAGGTCTCCTCCACTGCGGTGACTTTAATGTTTGTTAAGGTGACAGAAATTGGGAATACAATGTTCTATAAATGAATCTGTAAAGAATGCAATCTGTCTCTAAAGCCAGGAAAGAATCTTCACCAACCCTTTATCTGACAGAGGACTTATATCCAGTGTATATAAAGAACTAAATAAGCTGAAAAGCAGCAAACCAACTAATCCATTTAAAAAATGGTGAACAGAGCTAAACAGAGAATTATCAATAGAGGAATATCGAATGGCAGAGGAGCACTTAAAGAAATGCTCAACCTCATTAGCCATTAGGGAAATGCAAATCAAAACAACCCTGAGATTTCACCTTACACCCATCAGAATGGCCAAGATCAAAAACTCAAGTGACAACACATGCTGGAGAGGTTGTGCA
>REGO01000250.1:2284841-2302954 GCA_010120015.1 Rhombomys opimus
TGGTGGGGGTTCTTCTGAGAGCCTGATGGTGGGGGTTCTTCTGAGAGCCTGATGGTGGGGGTTCTTCTGAGAGCCTGATGGTGGGGGTTCTTCTGGGAGCACACGTAGTGCACAAGGGGCAAATCTCATAGGTCATGACTTTCCTTAACAAGTTGCATGTGGTGGCAGAGATGTTAATCCCAGCAATGCACAGGTATGCTGTAAGGCCAGCATAGAGGGTTGCTTAGTCTCTGGGATTATAGCTTGGGCATACATACATAGGAGAAAGTACCTATTTGTGCGTGTGTGTGTGTGTGTGTGTGTGTGTGTGTGTGTGTGTGAAAGTGAGAGATTGTTAGAAAAACTGGTGACAGACAGAGACAGAAAGATACAGAAATACTCAAGTTGCCTGTCATTGAAACAGAATTCAAGGGTGTCAAAGGTTTGGATCCCACTCCTTTTGATATTATCTTTTTTTAAATTAGGAAGTTTAATTAATTAATTAATGAATTAATTAATTAATGTTTTTACTAATTACAGTTTATTCACTTTGTATCCCCCCTGTAGCTCCCTCCCTTTTCCCCTCCCAATTCTGCCCTCCCTTCCCCTTCCCCACCCAAGTCCCTCCCCAAGTCCACTGATGGGGGAGGTCCTCCTCCCCTTTCCTCTGATCCTAGCCTATCAGGTCTCATTAGGAGTGGTTGCATTGTCTTCCTCTATGGCCTGGTAAGGCTGATCCCCCACCCCCTCAGGAAGAGGTGATCAAAGAGCAGGTCAATCAGTTCATGTCAGAGACTTCTTAATCCTTCTTCTCCTTCAGCACTGTAACACTCTCCCAACAATGAGCTAAAGGTGCCTTTAAGAGTATGTCTACTGGGTGGTGTGTGCCTACCACACTCCTAGCTGGCTGGCAGACCCAGTTCAGCTGCTCAGGAGCTATAAATGAAATCCTGCCTTTTACCTTGCCTCCTCTCTCTTGCTTTCTTGCTCTTATCCTTTTCTCCTTTGGGGGCATCTCCTCCCTATCATGTTCCTCTCTCTCCTTCCCTTTCTCCATCTCCATCCAATAAACCTCTCTTATATAATAATAAAAAAGAATGTCTATTAAAGCTGATTTTTTAATTCAGTTTTAACTTGACATAATCACATATTTGGTTTTAGTATACCTACTGTGACGTAGAATCTCATTGTAGAGAAATATTTGTTCATTTGTTGGAAATTTGTCTTTCATGAATGTTTTATAGCTTTTAGATATAAATTATTAGTTATATTTGCTATATATATGTATCAGAATATGTATTTTATTTATTTGATAAATTTATCTATTTATTATCATAATTCCTTATAGAGCTTTTGTTAACTGTGAATATTTAAAACTATTCAATATTAATAATTGTATAATTATATAGTTGATAATATGTACTTCAGTAATGTCCTTTACAATTATCATTATCAATTTTCATTGTAGTTGTGTTTCTTTTCAAGTGTATGTGTTCCACCTAGAATTATTATTTTACACAAAATATGAGTGTTGTTAGTGTATGAATTTACTATATTCTATTTTTAATTTTTATTTTATTTACATTTATTTACATCCCAAGGGTGGCCCTTTTCTCCTCTCCTCCCATTTACCTCCACCTCCTTTTGCTGTCTTTTTCCCCCAGAAATGTGTAGCTTCCCTAATATCAACCTTCCCTAGCACATCAGGTCATATCTGGATTGGAACATATCCTGTCCCCTGAGGCCAAGCAGGGCAGTCAAGCCAGGGGGAAGTTATCCAAAAGCAGGCAATACAGAATCTCTACTCTATTAGAGGAGCTCCCCCACACCTCTCCACTCTCCAGGAGACCCAATGAAGACCAAGCATCCCACTGGTCACATATGTGCAGGGGGTCTAGGCCCAGACCATGTAGGCTCTTTAATTGATGTCTCAGTCTCTGTAAGCCCCTGTGGGTCTAGGTTAGTTGTCCTTATTGGTTTTCTTGTGGGGTTCCTGTCCACTGCAGGTCCCTCCATCTTTCTTTACCCCAACACTTCCACAGGAAACCCAGAATCTGATGCAAGTCCCAGCATCTCTTTCTATCCACTGCTAGGTGGATCCTCTATTTTTTTTTTTTTTACATTCCATTTTTTCAAATTTTTATACATTTCTTAGTCATACTATTTCTGTAGTATATAGTTTTGCACAAAATTCTGGGGAATTTCCCCAAAAAGAACTATATGCTCACATTTTTTTTCTGTGTAGCAATTATAAATTATACTATTTCTTTATATTTAACTGCTTATATTTTAAAATAATGTATATTTATATTTCTTTATGTTTATATCATCTTAATGTCTTTCTTTGTAAACACTGATGATATCTGCCTGAAGATGTGCATAATGTCTGAAGACAGATGTTTGTATGCGTGCTGGAATGTATGTACATGTGACACATGCATGTAGGAGAACCCAGAGGCCAGGAGAAGGTGTCAGATTCACCATAACTACAGTTACATGTTGTTTAGGGCAGCATGGTAAGTGACCTCTGGTCTCCTGGAAACACAGCCAGTGCTCTTTACTACTGAGCCGTCTTTCTTCTCTGAACTGGCATTCAGCAATAAGTATAGCAGCAATTACTTTATATGATAGACATAAACTACAGACAATGGATACATGGAGCTATATATAAATACTCTGCATTGCATATATGAGGCCTGAGCATCCCCTGAGTTTGATCTACATAACTGGTCCCCTAGAACCAGGACAAAAAGTACACATTCAGAAAATTATTTTTTCCTCTTTTTCTATGAGATACTGCATCTTGCTTTTGAGCTTTGTGTAGTTCACATCTGAATCAAGAGTGAAGAAGAGCTACAGCTGTTTCCTGCCTGGAATTGTGGAACACATCCTGCTTCTATATCACTGTGCCACTCATTACTTCAGTTGCAACAAAATAATCCTCTTCATAATAGGAATTTAAGGTTATTCTTTCTTCCTTACCTCTCTTTGATTCTGTATTTAAAAATGTATTCTCAACATCAATGGGCTTAGAACAGACATTTCAAACACAGCTGTTTGTCTAATGTGGTCATCACAAGTTTGTCAAATATTTTTAAATTACTAAGAAAAAAGTTTAATATATTTTTCCTTAAGAGTAAAGATTGCATGTGATTGTTAATATCATCCTGTACTGCACAGCTTTGGGGTGATCTGCAATGAAAATCGAAAATATGGATTTGAAGTGTAGTCATAGTAACTACACAGCCACTAAATAATAAAGAGTAAACAAAAATTCAAAGAGCATTAAGGTGCATCTCCATATAATTTTTAGAAAAGAATAATGAAACTTTTGTAAATAATATTCTAAATGGTACTGTTAAAGTTCAAAAGAGCAGCACTCTGAGTCCTGGTGGTACATTGAATATTACCGCTGACCATACATTTTCCTCTATAGATACAATCATTTGTGGTTTGCTAAAATTCACATCGTGTTTGCGTAATTTAAAGCTGTTTCCCTTAATTATGTACAATGACTCCCAAACTATACAAAAGGAACTAAGTAACCAGCAAACTCACCACCCAATAGTAGGATTTTCCTATTATCACTTTTAATTTCTCTTCATAATTCTTTTTCTGTGATTCTAATATAGGCATTTATTTCACATTGCCAATTGCTTATTTCCTCTCCCACATGTGCACATCATTTACTCATTTAAAGAAGACCAGAATCAAATTTTGCTCAATGAATATTTCAAATATTAATTACTGAAATGTTTGTCTTTTTATATCTAAACAATTCCACCGCTGAAGAAATATGTCATATTTTCTTTCTTTAAGTTCCCACCAATGTTAGTATTTTTGTTTTTTTAGTTACTTTCATTCTCTGTGGATAACAAAACCGCAGAGACAACATGCCAAAGATGAAAGGGAGTCAGTACCTCAGCATGAGGTGTGATGCTTGCAAATAAAATGTCATGTTGTAATACTAAAAGAGTGAATGATGATGATATGTGTGCATGTGTGTGTTTGTGTTATACGTTCATATATTTGTTGATTGGCTATGGCAGTTGATTAGTGAAAGTTTGATTTTTGCCATTGTTTAAGATGGATGTACACGCCAATACTTCACAGAAAATGCATTTGTACTGAATGTTCTTTGCTTGCTAAGTCATGTCTACATGATAAAATCAAGAAAATATAGAAGTGTTTGTTGGATGAAGTACTGGAATGCTTCATATAGCTATGTGATCCATGTCCATAGACACATGTTTTATTAGACTTAGTGATATGCTGCAGTAAATAACAGAAAAATGATGTTGGGCTACATAGTATTTGTTATTATTTTTAGCCTTAAGATGATCACAGCAGTATTGTTTAGTACACTATCACAAATAATAAGCCACAGATACCTGTTAGATTAATAATTGCCTATTTTACCTTGGGCAGGGCAGATATTTCATTTACACTGACCGAATACCTACACCATCCATCTCCCAACATCCATCCAATGCCATACACCTTAATCCTTTCTATCTGGTCTACCATCCATCCATAATTCCATGGTACTTGCTTTTGTTCTTCCATTGGGCCTTTTTCACACTATTATTGGATTTCTTCTCAGCTCACATGGTTTTCATTCCAGGCTAGTCCATCGTGGCATCTCCCTTCCTCCTCACTTCTTGTCCATCTGTCCTATGATTCTCCTTAATTCTCTCTTCAACAGCCCGGGAACCTAACCATGCCTACCTCATTCTGCCTTGCCCAGGTATAGGACATTTAATGAAACAATCGCAGGTAATGTTTTAGGCAGGTTTACAGAAACAAGGATAAGTGTATTCCATGGGCAATAACCAGACTTCGTGTGCCAGTAATTAGCATTAAACCAACCTCCAACAGTGATATATTACCCAGTTACCCTGAAAACAGAACGAGAACACCTTCAATCGGATTACTGCCATAAGCACAATTACAATTCCAGCATGGCATTACATATCACAATGATTAAGCATAGTTTTCCTTTTTTTAAAGATTATAATACAATTACATTTCTCCCTTTTCTTTCTTTCCTCCAGAACTTACCATTATACCCCTCCCCACTGCCCTTCAAATTCATGACCTCTTTTGTTATCGCATGCATATTTCCATTTGTGTGTTCATATATACATATATATTCCTGCTCGGTCCCTCTGTTACTTCTGCATATGTATCCTGACAGTTTGGCACTGGAAAAGCAAGGGTGAGCTCTTCTGTGAGAGGGCCACCTCCCATGTCCTCAACTTAACTTTTCATTGTAGTTCTTTGGTAGAGTGGAGGCCCTGTGGGCTTTTCCCTTGCACTATGGCATGTCCATTGATGTAGTGTTTTGTTCAGCTCACATTTGGTGAGGCTTTATGGATGCTGCAAGCATGCCTTTAAGTCTTCCTACACTCTTTGACCTTCTCTGACAATGAACAGCAGCATTTTCCATTTGAGTTGTGTTTCTGCTTCTTACTCCACTGCAGCCGATCTTTCTCTCTCCCTTAATTTGTCACCGCTGTGGTGCACAGAGAAGCTGTCTCATTAATGTACTTCTACCCTGAAAATGTTTGGAGAGGATTTTATTAAAGTTTGTCAGAAATATTTCCCATTACTTCTGTTGAAATATGAGCTAAATAAGGCACGTCAGGGTGATTCCTCTGCTTCGTTTATCTATTTTATATCTGAGCATTATATTTTCAAGGATTTTTTCTTTTTATTCTACCATGAGTGGTGATTATTTACCTAACATCTTTAAAAGACATATGATTGCTGTAAGAATAACTTTGATTCGTTAAAATATAAAAGTGACATATTTCACTGTAAAACCTGTAATTTCTTTCTCCAACAATATAACGGCATATTGAGTTGGTATTTTTAGAAACAAAAGGCAAACTAAGTCTGACATATCCCTTTCACTTTCCACTACACAATGTAGTATGCAGCATTTTTCATAATAAAATAAGCTGTGAGCATTTAAAAACATCAGCACGATGCTCAAAGTTTCTTTTTTTTCTTTCTTCTTCTTCTTTTTTTTTTTTTTTTTTTTTTTGCCTCCAGTTGAGTCAAATGTTGGGGCCCAGACAACATCATTATTAAATGTACACATTTCTAGACAAGCCTAGTATGTAACTTAGATAATGGCTGCCTAAGACCTTAAAGCTTTGTTTTCTTAAAATTAATGTGAAGAACTGCCGGATCTGTAACTGAAAGTCCAATATGTGTCTCTTCTTCCTACTTTTCACTGTTTTATAAAATATAGGAACCCACCATTCTTTCAGTGGGACGAAACTTGTGGTAACTTTACAGCTTCCATCTCACAGTAACAGGAGTACCAAAGTGTGAGTCTGAGCCCATTGGTGGAGTTGCTGCATCTGGGGCATAGTTCTCTAGCAGCTGGACTCAACTCAGGTACTCGCTCATATCAAGTTAATCTCCTGTGAATAATGGAGGATGTCTCTTTTCTGAGTGCTTGCAATTTGTTAGAATAGTGTCACGAGTTGTAAGCCTCATTTTAAGTGCTGACACAAAATTTTTCACCACTGAGTTACTGAGTACAAGATACTGAATGTTTGTGACACAAGGGTGACTGCATCTTTGCCAGTCTGAGAATACATATATGTATATATGTGTGTGTGTGAACATATGTCTCTCATAGATATGAAATAATATATAATTTATTTTATATTTAAAAACATTTCTCATATATATGTGAGAGATAAAATCAGCAAATATTTGTATGTGTTAGTGGAGTTTAAATGGTGTAGTAATCATATGAGGAGCAGGAAGGGAATAAGAAAAGGTAATAGAGTAGAAATGAAATTAGAGAAAGACTTATTTGTGGGTCAAAGGACCAGGAGCATGAAGACAAGTCAAAAGACAGAGAGAGCCAGTGATGCTGCAAGAAAGGCAAATCAAGGTATAGTTTAATATTATATATATATATATAATATAATATAATATAATATATTATATATAATATTATATATCATATATGATATTATATAATATTGTAAAATATAATATAATTTAATATTATATTATATTATATTATATTAGCCACTTATTTTATTTATAAACTTACATAAAAAAAAAAAACGGTAAGAGTGTTTTGTAAAATCTTGGGAAAAGTTAAAACATGATCAGAATTCCAAAGAAGGAGCCAGGTAGAAACATATGATACAGACAGCATGGAGGAGAAAGCATGGGCACAGTGGGTGCTTTTGTAGCAAGGCCAGGCTGTTAGCATAGCAGGATATCCACAATCCTAAAATAGGCTGGAACTTCTTCAAGGCCTCTTCTTTACCTACACAAGCTTATTAACAGAAAAAAAAAATATCATGATTAGCAGATTTGTCTATGAGTTCTGAGAGAAGGTCTTTCTTAGCTTTCGAGCTTTCTGTCTCTGCTCTGTAATTTATAGGTAAAACAAAAACAAAAAACAAAAAACTTATTATCCAATTAACCAACCAAGTAGCCAACCAAGGACCTTATCCAACAAACCTAACTTACCATCAAACAGAAAAATTAACCAGTTAAGTAAATAAGCAAACAAAACATCCAAAAGGTAATTGAGTTTTCTATAACATGATGGTATATGGCTATTTATGAAAAGCATAATTTTTCTTAGTTTATTTTTTATTTCATAACTCTTGTGTCCAAATGACATTCAATGCACAGTATCTTTGTAGCTTACTCTATATAATACTCTGTATAATCTTATAGTTTACTTTCCAAAAATCTACTTATGATTATATATTTTTTTTTCTGGAAGGCAAGGGTTCACTGTAATTATTGGAAGCAACAGTGAAATCCATAGCTTTTCTTTGATAAGAAGCATATTTTTGAGTTCTTTATATATACTGGATATTAGTCCTTTGTCAAATATAGGGTTGGTGAAGATCCTTTCCCAATCTGTAGGCGGTTGTTTTGTTCTGACAACAGTGTCCTTTGTTTTACAGAAGCTTTTCAGTTTCATGAGGTCCCATTTATTGATGGTTGCTCTTAGAGTCTGTGCTGTTGGTGTTCTGTTCAGGAGTTAAACAGCAACAAATCAATTAATCCAATTAGAAAATGGAGTACAGAGCTAAACAAAGAATTCTCAATAGAGGAATATAGAATGGCAGAGAAACACTTAAACAAATGTTCAACTTCCTTAGTCATAAGGGAAATGGAAATCAAAATGACCCTAAAATTTCACCTTACACCCATCAGAATGACTAAGATCAAAAACTCAAGTGACAACACATGCTGGAGAGGTTGTGGAGAAAGGAGAACCCTCCTCCACTGTTGTTGGGAATGTGAACTTGTACAACCACTCTGGAATGCAATCTGGTGCTTCCTCACACAACTAGGAATAGTGCTTCCTCAATCCAGCTATACAACTCCTAGGCATATACCCAAAAGAGGCTCAAGTACATCAAAAGGACATTTGCTCAACCATGTTTGTAGCAGCCTTATTTGCAATAGCCAGAAGCTGGAAACAGCCCAGATGCCCCACAGTGGAGGAATGGATACAGAAATTGTGGTACATCTACACAATGGAATATTACTCAGCAATAAAAAAACAAGGAAATCATGAAATTTGCAGGTAAATGGTGAGACCTGGAAAAGATCATCCTGTGTGATCTATCCCAAAAGCAGAAAGACGCACGCGGTATATACTCACTCATATAGACATATAATATAGGATAAACCTACTAAAATCTGTACACCTAAAGAAACTAATCAAGAGGGAGGACTCTTGCTAAACTTCTCAATTCCTATCCAGAAAGTCAAAGAGGATTGGCATCAGAAGAAGGAGAAAAGAAGGAACAAGTCAGGAGCCTGACACTGAGGACCTCTGAAAGGCTCTGCCCTGCAGACTATCAATGCAGATGCTGAGACTTTGGGCAGAGTGCAGGGAATCTTAGGAATGAAGTGGGAAACAGTAAGATCTGGAAAGGACAGGAACTCCACAAGGAGAGCAACAAAACCAAAAAATCTGAGCACAGGGGTCTTTCCTGAGACTGATACTCCAACCAAGGATCATGCCTGGAGATAACCTAAGACTCTTGCACAGATGTAGCCTATCACAGGTCAGTATCCAAGTGGGTTCCATTGTAATAGGAACAGGGACTGTCTCTGACATGAACTGATTGGCCTGCTCTTTAATTACCTCCATCTGAGGGGGAAGCAGCATTACCAAGCACTACCAAGAAGAAGACAATGCAGCCACTCCTGATGAGACCTAATTGACTAGGATCAGAAGGAAGGAAAAGAAAACTTCCCCTATCAGTGGTTTGTGAGGGGCATGCATGCAGAGGGTGGAGGAAGGGAGGGGTTGGGATGGGAGGAGGGAGGGAACCACAGGGGTGACACAAAGTGAATAAAGTGTATTTAATAAAGAATTAAAATTAAAAAATAAGCATTTTTTAAATTTTTATTTTTATTTCTTTTCCACAATTTATTCATTATATATCCCAATTGTAGCCCCTTCCTCATCTCCTCCCAGTCCCACTCTTCCTCCATCCCCTCCCCCTAGTCCACTGAAAACTGGGACGTTCTCTTCCTTTTCCATATGCTCATAACTTGATAAATCTCATCAGGACTGCCTCGATCCTATTCCTCAGTGGCCTGCCAAGGCCACATCAACAGAGGCAAGTGATCAAAGAGCAGGCACCCTAGTTCATGACAGAGGCAGCCCCTGTTCTCCAAATTCTGAAATCCACTGGGAGATTGAGCTGCCAGTAGGCTACATCTAGTTCCTTTCCATGTATGGTTCTTTCGTTGGTACAAAGTCTCTGCAAGACTCACTGGGCTCAGGGTTTTTAGCATTGTTGGTCTCATAGGGCTCCTGTACCCTCTGTGTTCTTCTATGCCCCTTTTTCCCCCCAAAAGACTTCCTGTGCTCTACCCTCAAGTTTTTTTATCCTTTGTTGGGTGGAGCCTTTCAGAGAACCCTCTATAGTAGGCTATCATCCTCTTCCCTCTCTTTTACCACTTCTGGTGTCTATCCTGTTTGCCATTCTGAATGAGATTTAAGCAGTGTTCATAGGGTCCTTCTTACAGTTTAGCTTCTTCAGTTCTGTAGAGTTTAGTATAGTTATCCTATATTACATGGTTAATATCCACTTATAAGTGAGTATATACTATGTGTGTCTTTCTGCTTCTGAGTTACCTCATTCAAGATGATCTTTTCTAGTTCCATCCATTTCCCTGAAAATCTCATCATTTCCTTGTTTTTAATAACTGAGTAGTATTCCTTTGCGTAAATGTACCACAATTTCTGTATCCTTTTTTCCATTGAGGAACATCTAGGTTATTTCCAGTTCTGGGTATTATGAATAAAGCTCCTATGAACATAGTTGAGCAAATGACCTCATTGAATGGTGGGACATCTTTTGGGTATATGCCCAGAAGTGTTATAGCTGGATCTTGTGGTAGTGCTAGTCCCAATTCTTTGAGAAAGGACCAGAGATTTCCAAAGTTGTTGTACCAGTTTGCACTCCCACAAACAATGGAGGAGGGGTTTCTCTTTCTCCACATCCTCTCCAGCAGGTGTTGTCAATTGAGTTTACAATCATAGCCATCCTGATTGGGGTAAGATGGAATTTAAGAGTCAGTTTGATTTGCATTTCCTTGATGATTAAGGACGCTGAGCATTTCTTTAAGTGTTTCTCTGCCATTTGATATTCCTCTGTTGAGAATTCTCTGCCTAGCTCTCTCCCCAATTTTTAGTTGGATTCTTGGTTGTGTTGTTGTGTAATTTCTTGAGTTTTTTAATATATTCTCGATATAAGCCCTCTATTGGATATAGGATTGGTTAAGATCCTTTCCCAGTTTCTAGGATGTTTTTTTTTTGTTTTGTTTTGTTTTGTTTTGTTTTGTTTTTCTGACCATAGTGTCCTTTGCTTTACAGAAGCTTTTCAGTTTCACAAGGTCCCATTTACTAATTATTGATCTTACATCCTGAGCTGTTGGAGTTTTGTTCAGAAAATTATCTCCTGGGCCAATAAGTTTGAGGCTCTTAACCCACTTTTTCTTCCAACAGATTTAATGTGTCTGGTTTTGTGCTGAGATCTTTGATCCACTTGGATTTTAATTTTGTGCAGGGTGACAGATATGGGCGTAATTGCCTTTTTCTGAATGTGGACATCCAATTAGACTACCACCATTTGTTGAAGATTTTACTTTTTCCCATTGCATGGTTTTGTCATCTTTGTCAAAAATCAGGCGTCCGTAGGTTTGTGGGTTTATTTCTGGGTCCTTGATTCAATTCAATTTATCCACCAGTCTGTTTAAATTCCAGTTCCACGCATTTCATTTAATTACTGTTGCTCTATAGTACACCTTGAGATCAGGGATGGAAATACCTCCAGAAGAACTTTTATTGTAGAAGATTGTTTTAGCTATTTGGTTTTTTTATTTTTCCATATGAACCTGAGAATTTTTCAAGTTCTGTAAATAATGGTGTTGGTAATTTGATGGGAATTATATTGAAACTGTAGATAGATTTTGGTAAGATGCCCATTTTTACTATGTTAAACCTACCAAGCCATGAGTATGGCAGATCTTTCAGTCTTCTGATATCCAATTTCTTTCTTCAGAGACTTGAAGGTTTTTTTTTATTTTTTTTTGTTTATTTGTTTGTTTGTTTTTCATACAAGTCTTTCAATTGCTTGGTTAGAATTACACCGAGATGCTTTATGTTTTTGTGTGGCTATTGTGAAAGGTGTTGTTTCCCTAATTTCTCTCTCAACCCATTTGTCTTTTGTATGAAGGACGGCTACTGATTTTTTGAGTTAATTTTGTATCTGGCCACACATTTTAAGGCTTTGTTAGGAACAATTGAATTCCTTAGCTTCAGAATTAACCACTTTGCACTACTTTGAGAGTTCCAATAAAACATAAGCTGCACAAACAGAAGAGGATGCATTTAAACATTGGAGGGCTTTTAATGACTTTTGCAAGACCTAAACACTGATGAGCAGTGATCTTTCTTGAATTTCTTCCTAGATTTATAGACTTTGACATAGAATAGGTTGCATTTAATTTTTAATTAAGTAATTTATTTATAAATCACAATTTATTCACTTTGTGTGCCAGCTGTCACCTCTTCCCTCATTCCCTCCAACCCTATCCTCCCTCCCTCATCTCCTCCTATGACCTTCCGCAAGTCCTCTGATAGGGGAGGTCCTCTTCCCTTCCCTCTGAACCTAGCCTATAAGGTCTCATCAGAACTGGCTGTATTGTCTTCCTCTGTGATCTGGTAAGGCTACTTCCCCATCAGGTGGAGATGATCAATGAGCCAGTCATTGATTTCTTGTCAGTGACAGTCCCTGTTTCTATTACTAGGGAAACCATGTGGACAATGAGCTGCCAGGCGTAACATCCATGCAGGGGTTCTAGATTATCTCCATACATGATACTTGGTTGGAGTATAAGTCTCAGAAAAGACTTCTGGGCCCAGATTTTTGGACCTGTTGCTCTTTTTGTGGAGTTCCTGTCCACTCCAGGTCTTCCTATATCCCCCTTCTTTCATAAGATTCCCTGCACTCTGCCCAAAGTTTGGCTATGAGTCTCAGCATCTACTTTGATACCTTGCTGGGTAGAGTCCTTTCAGAGGCCCTCTGTGGTAGGCTCCTGTCCTGTTGCCTATTTTCTTCCTCTTCTGATGTCTGTCCCATTTCCCTTTTTGAGTGAGGATTGATCATCTTACACAGGGCCCTCCATCTTGCTTAGCTTTTTTAGGTGTACAGATTTTAATATGTTTATCCTATATGTCTCATATCCACTTTTAAGTGAGTATTACCATGTGACTTGAATTTAATATACAGTAAAAGGTTGAATAAAGGGTACCTGTTCATTTGGCAAATAGGAGAGAGAGAGGTTAAGGTATCAATTATTTTTTAGGCAGCAGGAAATGCAGCTAAATAAATTTGCCTATTTATAGTCTTTATAGGTGTTACAGCTGGCTTAACAGAGAAAGAGATTAAATGCAAGGTACAATTTTATAAATCATTAGATGCAAAATTAATATCTTTTCAGAAGTGGAAATCATCAAATCTGTTATCTTGTGAGTTACTTTATATGCATCTAATGGATAGATATTTGATATGGGCATTATCAAATATATTTCTAACCTTTCAACACATACACACCACAAACACACATACATTCTTCCTTGGTTTTCCTAGTCTTTATCTTTTGACTAACTCTTATGTAGGGCACCTTCTTATGGGCACCTTAACCCTTCTATGAACATTTGCACGAGAGGTATAAAAGCTTCATTTTCAGTCCGTGCTCAAGCTTAAAGGACAACCTCATAGGGCAAGAAGGATCCAGACATGTGTGGTGTTACTAGTTCGTTCCCTGTGATGTTTTACTAGCAGGTGAGTCCCTGAATAGTCTGCACTGTTGGGATAAGAAAAAGTAACAGTGCAAGTCAGAACCTCTCGTGCTTGCCTTTGAACACTCCTATTTTAATTACGTTCATTGTTTGACAATTTTATGCATGCATAAGGTGCATTCCAGTTACTCTCTAGCCCTACCTCCTCTTGCTTCATTCTGATCTCTATCAAGGCCCTACTCCATATATTTTTCCATATCTGTCTTCTTCCTTTGTTTTGTGACCCACTAAATTTACCAAAGGCTATCTGTTCACTCTGGGGCAAGCTTACCACAGAGAGCCAGCTGGATAGCACATCTTGAGCCACCCATTCTCCGAAGACCTATTACTCTTCAACCATTTCTCAGAGTGACTCTTTCCAAGACTTTAAGTTACTCAGTCTTTCAATTTTTCAAATTATCAAGTGAAACCTCATAACTAGAATTTTTTTGTTTTGTTCCTAAAGACTTTTTGGTTAAAGTTGATGTTTGGAGTCAGCAAACCATGAATACTCCTGAGGAACATCCACAGTTTGTGGATTTGTGAAATTCTTTTCAGGCAGCCTGTCTTAATAGGGTTCCTGTCACACAGTTTTCATGATATGCAATATTTCCTTTTCTTCAACCATCTTTTACATAAAAAAGAGAAAAAAATAGTTCAATATAAGAATAATAGTAAGAGCTAGAGAGGACAGGAACTCCACAAGGAGAGCAAAAGAACAAGAAAATTTGAACACAGGGAACTTCCCAGAGACTCATACTCCAACCAAGGACTATTCATGGAGATAACCTAGAGCCCTGACAATGTAGCCACTTCTGATGAGAACTGATAGACTAAGATCAGAAAGAAGGAGAGGAGGACCTCCTCTATCAGTTTACTTGGGGAGGGGCATGCATGCATAAAACAGGGGAGGGAGGGACCAAGAGGGGAGATACAATAGAATATTTGCACATGAAAATATTCATGTTACTATTTCCATCTCAAATTATTATACAGAGGAGCACTTCTCAAATGTAAGAAATTTATGCTTAAATAAACAAGAGTGATTTTTTTCAGAGTTGCAGGAAAAAAATAATGTATCCATTTAGTTTGTTATATGTGTTAGAGAAATTTATAGTGTTTTATTATGTATTGTGTAAATGTTTCTGTATATATTTACCACTGTCCTTAAACACATCTGATAATTTTCTGAAACATGAAACACTGGGCAACTGTGAGCAAACCGTGGTTACCAGAACTTCAGGGACACTAAAGCCTCAGAGGGGAGCAAGGCATGGCTGGCTTGTCCCAAACTGCTGCTTTTGTGCTGTGAAAAAGCTTCCGAGTCCTTAAGGAGTGTCAGCTGAATAAGTCATTATGGTGGGTGATTTTATGAAATTTGTCAAGACCTTGCTAAAGAAGCAGGCACAAAAGGAAAGTGTAGGTGTGAAGTGGACATGCAGAAATTCTACAAAATGACAAGAGGTCCTTAGGCAACTGAATATTATCTAAAGGGATTTTTTAAAAAATTAATTAATTTAATTTACATCTAAGTTATAGGCCCCTCCCTTTTCATTTTCCAGTCCCAGCCTCATTCCGAAATAACTTCTCTCTTATTCCTCAGAATAGGCAAATTTCTCTACCCAGAAACCCCAGCTCATCTATTCACAGGATGTCTGAGTTCATCTTCCTTCTCTGTGCATTGGTAGGGGAGTCCCATCAGAGGGCTAGTCACAGATAATATGATAACATACATAAGAAACCCCAAAATTTTTGCAGAGAACTTCTGCAGCTGATAAACTCCTTCAGCAAAATGGCTGGATACAAGGATAATTCAAAAAAAATCAATAGCCCTCCTTTATACAAATGACAAACAGGCTGAGAAAGTAATTAGGGAAACCATACACTTCACAATAGCCACAAATAATATAAAGTATCTAGAGGTACCTCTAACCAAGGAAGTCAAAGACCTGTATGAGAAGAACTTCAAGTCTCTTAAGGAAGATGTTGAAGAAGATACTTGAAGATGGAATGATCTCCACACTCCTGATTGGTAGGATCAACATAGTAAAATGGTCATCCTACCAAAGGCAATCTGAAGATTCAATGCAATCCCCATCAAAATACCAACTCAACTTTTCACAAACCTTGAAAGAACAATTTTAAACTTCATCTGTGAAAACAAACAAACAAGAACAGAACAGCTAAAGCAATCACATGCAATAATAGAACTTCTAGATGCATTTCCATACCTGACTTCAAGCAATACCACAGATCAATAATAACAATGGCATGGTAATGGCATAGAAATAGGCTGGCTGATCAGTGGAATTGAATTAAAGACCCTGAAATAAATTGACACACCAATGCACACCTGAGTTTTGACAAAGAAGCCAAGATCATGCAGTAGAAAAAAAAGACAGCATCTTCAACAAACAGTACTGGTCTAACTGGATGTCTACATGTAGAAAAAAAAGCCAATAGATCCATATTTATCATTCTGCACAAAATTCAAGTCCAAATGAATCAAAGACCTCAACATAAGACCAGATACATGAAATGTGCTGGAATACAAAGTGGGTAAGAGAATTGAACTCATTGGTACAGGAGACAACTTCCTGAACATAATACCAATAGCTCAGGTTGTAAGAGCTGCAATTAATAAACAGGACCAGTTGAAACTGAAAAGCGTCTGTAAAGCAAAGAAAACTATCAACAGAATGAAAAGGAACTCTACAGGTTCAGAAAAGATCTTGACCAGTCCTACACTCAACAAAAAGTTAATATCCAGAATATATAAAGAACTCAATAAATTAAACATCAAATCAAATAATCCAATTAAAATGGGAAAAGAAAAGGTGGACATAACAACAGACACTGAGGAAATCCAATGAATCATTAGGTCTTACTTCAAAAGCCGGTATTCCACAAAATTGGATGATCTAAAGGAAATGAATAATTTTCTTGATAGATTTTACCTACCAAAGTTAAATCAAGAGCAGTTAAACAGTTTAAACAGCTCCATAACTCTTAAGAAAACAGAAGGAGCCATCAAAAGTCTCCAAATCAAAAAAGCCCAAGCCAGATGGTTTTTTCAATATTTCTTTTAAAATTTTTCTTAATTACACTTTACTCACTTTGTATCCCCCTGTAGCACCCTCGCCCTCCCTCCTCCTCTCCCAATCCCACCCTCCTTTGCCCTTCTCCACCCATGTCCCTCCTAAAGTCCACTGATAGGAGAGGTCTTCTTTTCCTTCCTTCTGATTCTAGTCTATTAAGTCTCATCAGGAGTGGCTGCATTGTCTTCCTCTGTGGCCTGGTAATGTTGTTCCCCCATCAGTGTTTAAAATTTTTTTCAAAATTTTGAAAAAATTTTGGGAGAGGGCATGAAAAAGCAAACCAATCAGTTCATGTCAGAGACAGTCCCTGTTCTCATTACTATGGAAACCACTTGGACACTGAACTGCCATGGGCTACATTTGTGCAGCGGTTCTAAGCTATCTCCATCAATGGTCCTTGATTGGAGTATCAGTCTCAAAAAAGACCCCTGTGCCCAGATTTTTTGATTCTGTTGCTCTCCTTGTGTGGAACTCTTGTCCTCTCTAGATCTTACTATTTCCCATTTCTTTCATAAGATTCCCTGCACTCTGCCCAAAGGTTGGCCATAAGTCTCAGTATCTGCTTTGATACCCTACTGGCAGAGCCTTTCAGAGCCCCTCTGTGGCAGGCTCTTGTCCTGTTCCCTGTTTTCTCCTTCTGCTGATGTCTATCCTCTTTGCCTTTCTGAATGGGGATTGAACATTTTAGCCAGAGTCCTCCTTCCTGATTAGTTTCTTTAGGTGTACAGATTTTAGTAGGTTTATCCTATATTATAAGTCTAATATCCACTTATGAGTGAGTATATACCCTGTGTTTTCTAGCATGGAATTCTACTCAATATAATATGTACAAATGAAATTCAAGGACACATGAAACACATCATCAACCGTGATCAAGTAAGTTTCTACCTGAATAACTTAAACAAGACAATTGTGTAGGGAAGCAACTTTTTAAAAGTGGTGGGCAGCTTCAGAAAGACTTACTGGATTATTCATTTCCATTAAATTCCCACTATTTTCTATTTGTGAGGCTCTAGTAGGCCCAGAAAAACAACCAAATAAATTAAATCTGTATTTTCTCACAAATATAGACCAAAGTGAAATTATTTTCTGAGTGTCATTTTTAAATAAAATATTTTGAAAAAAAATTTAAACACTAACTTATCTTTCTTAAACAATATTTTGAAGAGGAGTTAGACTATTTTTTTCTTTCCTCATTTTGCAAACAGTCATTGTATATGAATTGACTAAATTACAAAATGTCCAGTGATACCTTAGTTCCAACCTTTAAACAGCCTGTTGAAATTCCCAGTTGCAAATTTGTACAGTTACTATGGAAACCAGAGTGAAATTTACCAAAAAACCAAATGTAATCTATAATGTATAATCTACCTATACCACTCCTTGGCGAATGCCCAAAGAACTTAAGACCAATTCCATGTTTGTTCAAGTAGATTAAGCTGTATTTTGGGTTAAACAGGACTGGCCAATCTGACGGCCTCTTCCTATGGTGCTGAGGAACTTCTTATGGAAGAGACAAAGTCTTCATGAGGGTGTTAGAGCTGACCATTATACATTGTAAGAAAAATACAATGAAAGGGAAGGTAGAAGGTTAAAGATATACATGATGTGAATCAGGTCTCAAGTTTAGGGTAGGTTAACAAACAGGTTTTTCAATTTACATCAGATCT
>REGO01000250.1:2308096-2324524 GCA_010120015.1 Rhombomys opimus
AAATCATGAAATTTTCAGGCAAATGGTGGAAACTAGAAAAGATCATCCTGAGTCAGGTATCCCAGAAGCAGAAAGACACACATTGGAATATATTAGATATATAATATAGGATAAACATAATAAAATCTGTACACCTATAGAAGCTAAGCAAGAAAGAGGAGGGGTAAGATAATCAATCCTCATTTAGAAAGGCAAACAGGATATACATCAGAGAAAAACAGTAAGCAGGACAGGATCCTACCACAGAGAGCCTCTAAAAGATTCTTCCCAGCAGGGTATTGAAGCAGATGCTGAGACTCATAGCCAAACTTGGGTAGAGTGCAATGAATCTTATGAAAGAAGGGTGAGATAGAAAGACCTGGAAAGGACATGAGCTCTACAAGGAGAGCAACAGAACCAAATATCTGGGTCCAGAGGTCTTTTCTGAGACTGATACTCCAACCAAGGACCATTGATGGAGATAACCTAGAACCCCTGTACAGATGTTGCCCATGGCAGCTCATTGTCCAAGTGAGTTCCCTAGTAATGGGAACAGGAACTGTCTCTGACATGAACTCAGTGGCTGGCTCTTTGATCACCTCCCCCTGAGGCAGGCAGCATTAAAAGACCTCAGAGAAAGACAATGCAGCAAGTTCTGATGAGATGTGATAGGCTAGGTTCAGAGGGAAGGGAAGGAGGTCCTCCCCTATCAGTAGACTGGGGAGAAACATGGGAAGAGAAGAGGGAGGGAGGCCAGAATTGGTAGGGGAGGAAAGAGGAGGCCACAGCTGGGATACAAAGTGAATAGACTATAATAAATAAAAACTAAATTAAAAAGAAACATCAATAAATAAATAATATAAATAAATCTGAAGAAATAATAAGGGAACAGAAAATTTTAGCACCAGACCATTAAGCCTTCCTTTGTTTCCATTATAATTTTTATGTGTAAAAGTCTATGATACAAATAAATGACAATGACTCATATTCAAATTAAAAATAAGAAAGCACAAAACTCTAGTGCTTCTTATTTCTAGCTTCACCTCTCATTGTGCCAGCCTATTCAAACATTCACTTTCAATATAGGAACGCCCTGTAGTGAGACAGTGTGCAGAGCAGAAACATTGACCTGTTAAAGCTGTTTACGTTTACAGTCATTTTGCCAGGTCCTAAACACATGTATGCTAAGGCTCACAGACACCTTCAATACTATGAGAATATGCAAAACTGATTTTTCATACAGAAGACCAGAGAAATATAGAATTCCTCATACAGGTAAAGTGACACCTGGTTATAGGTAAAATATTTCCATTAAATTAGTTCTATGACTTAACTCGTATTCTATATAACTTGACTGAAATAAATTATTTTATTTTATCATTTTTTATTTTTTAGCTACACTAATGTGAACGTTCTTCAGAAAGTATGTATTTTCTGCTGCATTATCACATTTTGGTTATGACAGATGAGAGTTAGTAAGAATGGATGTGGCTCCATTTTTCTGCTTTACAGACCTTTACACACAGTCCTTTATAAACACCCATGTCCTACACTGCTCAGCCCAGAGTCAACTCTGTATAGTCTAAATAAGATGCTTTCTTCTTCTTAAATGTATGTATCAGTTTGCTATCCCTATGTGATAGACATTTTGAGTGAGAGAAAGAAGGGATAAAAGTAACAACAAGAGAAGTAAAAAGAAAGACTGAATAATAAGAAGAGTTGGAGGGATAAATAAGAAAAATGGAGAGGATTATGAGAAGAAAGAGGAGATGGAGCAGGGCAGGGGCATGCTGAAGAACCAACAGAGAATGAACTGGTGCATACAGTCATATTTGAATCTTGCTTAGAAACCAAATTAGCAGTTATCTTTGGATAAATCACTGAATTATTTTTTTAAACCAAATAACAAAACACTTCTTCCATGCAGGTGTCAGGCACCCACTGCTCCAGAATAGTCATATGAAGGACAACTTAATAGCCAAAGTCTCTGCTGCTGGAAATCATTGAACCGTCTCTCAGAAGGTGATGATCATCTTGAGCAAGGTTCTTTTCCTTGAGAATAATGACTGTGGTATATGAATGAATTATAACTTATCCATCTTATTTTATCTTTAGCTGTGACCCTTTCACTGCTTTCTCCCTCATCACACACGCATACACACCTGTTTTAATTTAAAAGGAGCACAGTCAATTGTATCACTATTTTTTTTTGTCTTTTTGAAATTTATTTTTCAAATTTTGATCTTAAAACACAAGAGGTAAAAGTGGAATTGGTACATCCCTTTCAGTAGTGCTGGCAAAGTACTCAGGGGCTGCCTCATGAATCTGAATGTGATTGTTAACCCTGTTTTTAATTAGATGGGTCTAGAAGCACCTTGGAGGTCTCCCCTGGTGCATACCCTTGGAGAGTCACTTTAATGATGTTAAGCTGATAAGGGAAGACTATCCTTCTGTGAGCCTCATTCCTAGGTTGGGATCCCGAACTGTATAAAAATGAGAAAATTAGCTGAGAATTAGCATTAATATTCCTCTGCTATTTGATTGTGAATACAATGTGATCACATGCCTCAAGCTCCTGCTGCTATGACTCATTGTGAGAAACATTGTTCTTAAACTGGGAATAAAAATAAGCCTTTTCTCCCTGAAGTTGCTTTTGTCAGGGATTTTTTCAAGACAGTAGAAAAGTAAACCAAGATGCTTATATATTTAAAAATTATCCTGATCTGCTTTTCATTAATTAGACCAAGGACACCTGGTGATATCAAGACATTTCTATTTAGAAATAGAAAGATTACTAGTGATGTGAATAAAGAAAGTTACTAAAATATGTGACCTCATACAACAGCGGTACAAATAAAGAAACCCATTCTACAGGAGAGGTTAAAAATCATAGCTGTGCTATTTCGGTAAAACCAACATCTAAAAATAAATGTTAGGTGTTCAGCAAGACTGATAATCGAGAAAGGGTCTTGTGTTAATGTCTCTTTGTACCTAACAGGATGGTGAATGTGAATTGGCACACATGCTAGTATCCTGCCTGAGAGAAGTACACTAAACTCTTAACCAGACTCAGAGATGAAAGATAGAGAGGAATGATATCAGTGTAGGCCATGGGAGTGTTGCTTGTGTGTGCGAAGCCCTCAGATGATGTAGGAGTCCAGAGGAAATGATAAATATGCTTCAGGATAATGTAAATGCTTTATTTTATACCTTCCAAGTGATGTTTATTTTCTCAACTTGAACTAGGAGTTCACCAAAAAATGTAGATGGTTTACATCTGTGTTTATTTGTTTTGTGTGTATATATGTGTGCAGCCTAATGTGTAGCATCATGCTTATGTGAAAGTCAAAGGACAACTTGTGATAGTGGTCATCTCCTTTTCCCATTTAGGTCCTTGGATTCCAACTCAAGTCATCAGGCTTGGTGGCAAGCACAATCATCTGCCTAGTCAATTCCCTGGCTCCTAGAACACTTCATATTTACTGAATGGAATACAGTGGATTTACATATATAAACCGCTTCCTTGGTTAGGTTAAAAAGCTGTGTTTTTGAGATATTTGAGATTTCCTTAAGTCTTCTAATCATTCTAATGAGAGAATAATATTTTTGTCAGTATGTACAAGTGTAAAATGAAGTATCAGGTCTCATCATGAGTGAATGCATTGACTAGGATGAGAAAGAAGGAGAGAAAGACCTCCCCTATCAGTGAATTTGGGGAGAGCATGCTTGGAGAAATGGGAGTGAGGTTGGGATTGGGTGAGGAGAAGGGAGGGAGTTGTCGGGAGCCGTGACTAAGCGGCCTGCTTTGATATTTAAATCTCTGCGGAGAGATGGCTTTTAGGAGGCCTTTACTAATGGCAGAGGAGAACTTGCAAGTTCCATGTCCTTTTGTTTGTGACAACAGGTGGGGTAGCTTGTGAGGGTTACACCTCTTCCTCTGGCTTCTTGTGCAAATTAACCTATTGTTCTGAGATGTTTTACTGGAAAAAGGTAACTCCTCAAAAAAGAAAGCGGTCAGAAGGCTGGAGAGGAGGAGGAGGCAGAGTCTTGAGACTTGCTGCTGGTACTGCTTGCTGCAGCAGTCTGCCTTTTGCTATGGCTGTCGAGCCTGGACCTTTAAAAAGTTTCCTGTGTGCTGTGTGTTTATTTTATTAATTTTAATCCTCACCCCCAACTCAAGAACCGTTCGACCCTGCCCGGCTGGCTCCGGCAGGGAGTACAGGAAGGGTACAAAGTGAATAAAGTGTAATTAATAAAATAAAATAAATTTAAAAAATGAAGTGTCTTGCTTCATTATTTAGGTTTATATTCATATTAATGAGCTTCAGTGAACATCCATTGTTACACATTTGTAAATCCTGTTGTAAACATTAACACGCAAAGCCACATAAAAAGCATTGAAAGCATTCTGAGAATCTTGACTTCAGAAGAATTCATTTGTAAGTATTTACGCTTTAACTTTAAATCTTTAGTACTGATTGTATTTTATTAATAGGCAATTAATGTCTAATATTTGCAACTGAAAATAGGATCATTTTAATTGCATTTGAAATTCTTTGAGAACACACTATTTTTTTCTCTTTTTAAAATAATTTTTTATGTATTACAATTTAGTCACTTTGTAGACCAGCTGTAGCCCCACCCTCTTCCCCTCCCAATCCTGTCCTTCCTCCCTCCCTCATCTCCTCCCATGCCCTTTCCACAGTCCACTGATAGTGGAGGACCTCCTCCCCTCTCATCAGACCCTAGTCTATCAGGTCTCATCAGGAAAGAGAACATACTGTTTTCAAAATATGAACAAAACAAAGAACCCAGCAATAACAAACTATTTAAAATTCACACACACACATACACACACACACATGCACACACACACACACACACACACAGTTTGAATAAACTTATACTGGAAACTAGGAAGCAGAAGATCATTGTTACATGGCAGAAAAATATTTATCATCATCTACTATTGGCTATGTGGGTTTTCTAATCTATATTGAATAATCATGGAGGCCCAATTAAGGAGAATTTTAAAGACAGAAATGTCACCTACTTTCTTCTTAAAGATTTAGAGCAAAATTTAAGAGAAGAGTGGGTAAGCTAGAAAGAAAGTACATTGAAAAAATAATAAGTGTTAAGAGGCAAGACCATAGTTTGAATTTTCCCAGCCTTTTCAGAAGGCAGATGATGTTTAAATTACAGAAGAAAAAGTTTTGAGAGTAAACATCAAATGCAGGGAACTGCAGGAATGATGCAGTCCATGGGTAATGACATGAGTGTTCCTATAAAAGGTTTTATTGACTCCTCACACTGGTCAAAGTGCTGTTCCATGAGAACCTTCCAGGGAGACAAAAACCCATCCAAAGAAATTAAATGTGTACTTTGAAGATCCTCTCAGTCAATGAATAACATTTCTCTGGAAGTTATGGACTTGGGCAACTTCCACAGAGAAGAGAGACTTTTAAGGAACAAATATTTGTGTGCATTTTCTACCAAATGTTGGGAAGCATGAAGTGATTTGGAAGACATCCAAAATTTGGTAATGGTTAAGATGAAAGTACTGATAGGTTTGAGAATCAGGCACCATCTCTAAGAAGTCTAGGAACTAATTATGTATCAACAAGTTCTTTTTAAAAAGGAAAAAAAAAACAAAACAAAATAAAACAAAACAAAAAACATGGTTAAGGGAGGTCAGGGTGAAAAGAAACACAGATCTGAGAGAGCCATTCAGGAAATTTAACATTTTCAACTGGATTTCAGAACTTTTTTACCAGTGGCTGCTTATTTTTCTCACTGTCCAGATTCATGAGAAAACAGTTTCTAGCATCTGTCATGCATGTGTGGAGATAAGAACCTGTCTAGCTTCACAGGGAATGACTTGAAGAGGCTTGGGTCTACTCCTTTTAAGAGCTTTGAAGCTGGTTTTGTGAATGGTTCATCATCACTTTGGTTCCCTAATATAGATGGATAACCTTGAACTTTGTTCATTTATAACTGAATGCTTTGTGAATCATAAGGTGTTTTTTAAGCTCATGAACTCAATGTACAAACTCTATGTCCTGCTATGACCTTGTCAGGCTTGATGTGGGGATTTTTTTGAGAAGAATTGGAGAGGAGCCTTTTTCTGGGTTTTATTTTCATTCAGTGATTTTCATTTGATGATCACTGGATTCTACCCTTCACCTTCTAGGTCCGTACCTTAAAAGGAACAGAATTTCAATATTCATATGAATGTTTTGTTAATTTTGTTCCAATATTGAAAAAAACTCCTTAAATTTCTTCACATATATATGAATATATATATATGTATATATATATATATATATATAATATATAGCTCCTATATATTATAGGAGCTATTACTTAATAATTTTTGCACTGGTTAAACTGAATGAGAAAATCCTGTGTTCTGCTACAAAACTGAGTTATTGCAATGGAGTTTTTATCTTAATTAATTGATTAATTATTAATTAATTGTTCACTATAATAATCTCTATCATAATCCTCTCTATCCTCTCCTCCTTGACCCACTCCCTCACTTTCCCCTATTCCTCACTCAGATAAGGGAAGCCCACCCCAGTTCATGAAATAGAATCAGGACTGAGTTCTTCTTCCCCTGTGGCCTGAAAGGCAGCCTGATCAGAAAGCAGGCCTCAGAGTCCATGTTAGAGCCAGTACTCACTCCACTTACTAGGATACCCAAATGAAACCTGAGCTTCCCATTTGCTATATCTGTGTGGGGGGTCTAGGTTCAATCTATGCATGGTCCTTGGTTAATGCTTCCGTCTCCACAAGCTCCACTGGGTCCTGGTTAGTTGGTTCTGTTGGTCTTCTTGTAGAGCAGCTAGCTCCTCCAGGTTCCTCTATCCTTTCTCTCACTTTTCCACAAGACTCCCTACCTTTGCCTAATGTTTGGCTATGTGTGTCAACATCTGTTTCAGTCTGCTGCTGAGTGGAGCCTCTCAGAGGACAGCTATGCTAAGTTCTCTTTCTGTTTTCTCTCTTCAACCACTTCTGCTGTCTATTCTATTTTCCCTTCTGAGTTATATTTATGAATCTTTTCTTGGGTCCTCCTTGTTACTTATGTTCCTTGGGTCTGTGAATTATAGCACGTCTATCCTGTACTACCCTGCTAAAATATGTTTTTAAGAGTGTACATACCATGTATGTCTTGGGTTACCTCATTCGGGATGATCTTTAGTTTTATTTATTTGCCTGCAAATTTCAGGATTTCCTTGTTTTTTATCGCTGTGTAGTATGCTGTGGTGTAGATGTACCACAATTTCCTTACCCATTCTTTAGTTGAGGGACATCTAGGTTGTTTCCAGATTCTGGTCATTATGGATAAAGCTGTTACGAACATAGTTGAATATAGGTCTATCTTTCCTGTATATGCCCAGGAGTGGTAAAGCTGGGCCCAATGAATTTTCAATTCTGGTTGTCTAAGGCCAGTCTCACATATATGAGACACTTTCATTCTTCTATAACCAGATTAAAGACCGTGGACTTTAAGGCAAGTATAACTCTTTTGTCTGCTTATTGGTTTCAGTGTTTTCTGTCTTGATGGTTGGCAAGACAGTTCTGTAGGTAAAGGGAACTACTGCCAAACCTGATCAATTGAATGTTATTCTTTGGACACATACAGAAAAAGAGAAGCAACTCCCTCAAGTTGTCTTCTGACTTCAGTATACATGTAAAGGTTGTAGCACACATTAACAAACCCAACTATACAATAAAGAGAATGTAAGACATGCATGCACACACACGTACATACAAATACGCACATATAGAAAATTGAAAAACTTAATTCATACCCACTGCCTGGGCCTTAGATGAGCAAAGGGGTGTCTGCCAAAAAACACTGAGTCACAAGGGCTCGCAATCAGCTTCCCTTAGAATACGTTTCAGTGTGGGGAGTGCTTTAATGTCTGTGCTCCTCTGCCATCTGCTATATGAGTTGAGTTTCCCTTCTCTCCCTGTGTGACCAACCATTGCAACAGCTGTCTTCAGAGCACAGAGGGCACTCACTAGACAATCAAGCCTGTCAATGTCTAAAACTGTGGGAAATCAAATTTTGTCATTCTGAACTAAATTAAATTCATAAAATTTCCTTATGGTATTAATTAAGCTAAACATAATTAACTTTTCAAAAACAGAGACATAGGTGTTACATTTAAGTCATGAAAGGGTTTTTTTTTGTTTAATTTATTGATTCTTTGTGAATTTCACATCATGTACCCCAATCACCTCCCTGTCACTCCATATGCAAATTCTGCTCTTGCATCCTCCCTCACAACCAAAACAAACAAACAAACAAAAAAAAAACAAATAAAAACAACAGTGAGATCAAGGGCAATGTCTTTGTTCTTCTCTTTACTAGCATACTGTTCTAGTTGCTCCTTTATTCAGGGGTCACTGGAATTAGGAGTTATACACCTACACTCACTTCCAATGTGATGTTATTCTGCTTCTCTTAATATTTGTTATATTTTTCCAGATACAGGAAAAGGGGACTCCCCTTTTTGCAGAGAAAGGGAAAAAGGAAGGAGTAGAGAGAAACAAAGGACTGAGAGGAGAGGAAGGAAGGGACACCCTTGGGATGTAACATAAATAAAAAAGGAATATAAAAATGAATTGAAAAAAAGAAAATATATTTTTGGAAACTTCAGAAATCATCTATGAAGGTGATAATGAATAGTTGGGGGACACAAAATATCAACTGACAGTCTCTTATAGACAGGTGTCTCTTCAATTGGCAGGACTTGGTTATATTTAATTGAGTTTTGGTCAATAGTGTCCCATGAAAATGTGCAAACAACTCAGGCTGTTGCCAAGAAAAAAAAGTTGCTCTTCTACAAACTGGCAGTGGGTCCCACTCCAGAGGACAACTTATATACAATTCATTGAACATGAAGCAGTAGAACTAGCACCTACATGGAGCCTTACTCCCTCATTCTAGATTTTTGGTGTGGGAATGTACTTTGTGTAGCATCAAAAAAGAAATGTGGATGGCAAACCGGCAAAAACAAAAAACCTTTAACATACAATACGTCCTGCCTACAAAATATGATTGGGCATTAGTGGCACACAACTTGTAGTAATAGCCAATCAGTATCTGATTTGACCTAAGGTCACTCCAGAAAAAGGAACCTGTACTGAACACTGCTTGGATAACTGGGAACTAGACACTCGATCGTCCAGAGGTCTAGGTAAAACCAAACACTACTGATTAAAAAAAAGAAACTAATAAAATGATTCTGAATGATATTCTGAAATACTCACAGATCAGTACATTTTTCCAGTTATCATCCAAAAGGCTTCCTCCAGCATCAGATGGGAACAGATGCAGAGATGCACAGCCAGACATAATGCAAAAAGAAAGTGTCTAATTTGCAAGTTTTCTTCAAATCCCTACTCTCTGAGCTGAGTAAATCCCATGGAAGAGGAGGCTGGTGTTAAGATTGTTAGAGACAGAGACTAAGTACACCTACAGAACAGGGCCCTCTGAATCAAATATTCAGGGCACATATGAGCTCATGGAGACAAAGAAGGCAATCACAGGGCCTACATGGGTCTGCAACAGGTCCTCTGAGCATATATTGTGGCTATTAGATTAGTATTTTTAAAGGACTTCAGACTGTGAGAACAAGCTGGTCTCTGACTCCTGTATCTGCTCTTGGAACTCTTTTCCTCTTGTTTGGTTGCCATGTTCAAGTTCAATATGATAGTATTCACTCCATCTTATTATATTTTATTTATATTTTATTGTATCTTATTTGGTTGTTCTATCTTTGAAAACTGTTCTTCCCCAATGAATGAATTGTGTGGATCCAGAAAAGACAGACATAGATATAAACTGAGAAAATAGAGGGATGGGAAACAATAATCAGAATATATTGTATGAGCAAAGAATCTATCTTTAAAAAAAGGAAATATATTTCCCCACATAATACATACTTTTTCATTTTTCCCACTATCCACTCCTGCTTTCGTACATCCCCTCCCATCCACATCAAGTTGAGGTTGTACAGAATGATATGGACAGATGTATTTGTGTTCTTCTACAAGCAGACATTCCGGTTTAACAAGTACCATTTGTTGAAGATGTTGCCTTTTTTCTAGTGTGTATTTTTGGCCTTTTTACCAAAATCATGTGTCCATAGGTATGTGGATTTATTTCTGGGTCTTTGATTCAATCTATTGATCAACTGTTTTTAATTTATTTATTTTTTATATTAATCACAGGTTATTTACTTTGTATCCCAGCTGTAGCTTCCTCCCGTATTCCCTCCCAATCCAGCCCTCCCTCCCTCATCTTCTCCCAGCCCCTTTCCAGGTCCACTAATAGGGGAGGACCTCCTCCCCTTCCATCTGACCCTAGCTTATCAAATCTCTTCAGGACTGGCTGTAATGTCCTTTTCTGTGGCCTAGCAAGTCTGTTCTCACTTGGGGGGGGGGTGTCGAATAGCTTGCCATTGAATTCATATCAGAAATAGTCCCTGTTCCCCTTATCAAAGAACCCATTTGGACGCTGAGCTACCAGGGGCTATATCTGAGCAGGGGTTCTTGTGGAGCTCCTATCTTCACCACATACTAACTCCCTTCTTTCACATGAGTCCCTGCACTCTGCCGAAGGTTTGGTTATGAGTCTTAGTATCTGCTTTGATACACTGCTAGGTAGAGTCTTTCAGAGGCCCTCTGCGGTAGGCTCCTGTCTTGTTACTTGTTTTCTCTCCCATTTGTCTGTCTAAGTGAGGATTGATCATCTTACCTCTGGTCTTCTTTCTTGTTTATCTTCTTTAGGTGTATAGATAAATAAACTCACACACATATGAATACTTGATTTTTGACAAAGAAGCCAAAACCATTCAATGGAAAAAAGACAGCATCTTCAACAAATGGTGCTGGTCCAACTGGATGTCTACATGCAGAAAAATGAAAATAGATCTATATATATCACCCTGCACAAAACTAAAGCCCAAATGGATCAAAGACATCAACATAAAACCAGATACTCTAAATTGGTTAGAAGAAAAAAGTGGGGAAGAGTCTTGAACTCATTTGCACAGGAGACAACTTCCTGAAGAGAACACCAACAGCACAGGCTCTAAGAGCAACAATCAATAAATGGAACCTCATGAAACTGAAAAGCTTCTGTAAAGCAAAAAACACTATTATCAAAACAAAATGACAGCCTCCAGACTGTTTATCTTACATAATGAAATTTATTATTTTATTAATTTATTATTTTTTAATTTATTATTTTATCTTGCCAATCCATTAATACTTATGTATAAGTGTATAATGAAGAAGTCTTCATTTACTTCTTTTTGTATTCTCAAATGAATCTGGGGCTCTGGTTCACCTAGCCTTCATCTTCATATTGATCTTCATCACCTTTCTATAAGGGAAGACTTCCTCCTATATATTTCCAGATTGCTAGGTCACTTGGCTCCACTGATACTTGTAAATGCATAAAGTTAACAACATTTAATTCAACTCTTATTATTAATTTTAAGAGATTTTTATGATTTCCAGACAAGTCAAGTTCAAAGAAGAAAATCAATCTGCTTCATCATTGGAATTATATACAGAAAATTATTTATAGGCTTTGAACTATTCTTATATATATAATAAATTATAGTACACATTTCATAAATAATGCAATCCATGCTTAATTAAGACCCACATAACTTATACTGTATCTTTTGCAAGATTAGGTATACTTGCATGTAGATTTTGCTGATTTTTGCTTGACAAGGAATAAGTGTTAACTCATAAAAAGTCAAGATCATGACCAGAGATATTGCTAAGTGCTGTGTCAGGAGCAAATACTGCAGAGAATGGCAGATTGGTTTCTAGCACCATCTCAGACAGCTAGCTCACAATTACCTTCAACTTTTATTGCAGGTGATATGATACCCTTGTTTGGCTTCTGCATGTGCCTGCTCTCTCATGTGCACATAATTTCACACACACACACATACACACACACATACACACACACATAAACACACACATACCCTCACTTCATATAATTCTTATAATGTATTTAAGTTACAAAAATTTAACAAGGATCAATAGATTTAATTTCTTGTGATTATGGCAATAACACTATTTAATATGAACTTTATAATTAGCATGATAGAGATACAGTGTAAATTTCCATATCTATAGAGAGGGGTAGGAAGAAGATGAGGTAGGGAGGGTGGGATTGGGAGGAAATTAAGGAGGGGGCTACAGCTGGAATACAACATAAATAAACTGTAATTAATATAAAAAATAAAAATTTAATTAAAAAATGAAATCAGAAAAAAAAAGAAATATTTCCTAGAATCCCTTCACAGATGGAGTCCATGGTAGCTCAGGCTCCAAGTGTCTTTCCTAGTAAGGGGAAAGGGTTTGTCTCTGACATGAACTCGGTGGCTGGCTTTTGATCACCTCCCTTGAGGGGGGAGTAGCCTTACCAGATCACAGAGGAAGACAATGGAGCCAGTTCTGATGAGACCTCCTCTATCAGTGCACTGGGGGAGGGGCATGGGAGGAGATGAGGGAGGGAGGCTGGGACTGGGAGGGGACAAAAGAGGGGGCTACAACTGGGATACAAAGTGAATAAACTGTAATAAATGAATAAATTATAAAGATATTAAAAAAAGAAATATTTCTAAGTAGTGTAACAATAAAATCACATGTTTGACTCTCTTCTTAATTTGAAAACTCTTATTTGAACTTCCTGTTTGGAAATTATATTCATTGTTTCAGTTTTATTCATTTTATTTCATTTGTTGTTCCAAACCTATGTTGTTTTTTTCTCATTCTAATTTTAAACAGTTTTAAAATTTAATTTAATGAATCTTTTGAGGCACAAATTAATGGTACAGGATCATCTCAAGTGGTATGACATCACACTTGCCAATATAGTTCACATATTTTGCTTTTCTTTTTTAAAATAGTCATGATAAAAACTGATACTCCAACCAAGGACCATTCATGGAGATAACCTAGAACCCCTGAACAGAGGTAGCCCTGTTCTCTGCCTCTCTGACAGAGGCAGTTCTCTGTCCAAGTGGGTTCCATAGTAATGGGAACAGGGACTGTCTCTGACATGAACTGATTGTCCTGCTGTTGGATGACCTCTCCCTGAGGGGGGAGCAGCCTTACCAGGCCATAGAGGAAGACAATGCAGCCACTCCTATGAGACTTGATAAACTAGGATCAGAAGGAAGGTGAGGAGGTCCTCCCCTATCAGTGGACTTTGGTAGGAATATGGATGCAGAAAGGGGAAGGGGCGTGGGATTGGGAGGGAAGAAGGGAGAGACCTACAGGGGTGATAGAAAGTGAATAAACTTTAATTAAGAAAAAGAAAAAATATTTGTCAGGACTATCTTCCATTTACAGGAATGGGTCAATTCTGCTAAGGTGTGTCCCTATTATCTTTATAGGAATATCATTCCATTTTTTTCTGTAAATAAGGCCATTATTATTTTTATTTTTATTTTTTTTAATTTTTATTTTTATCAGTTACATTTTATTTATTCTGTATCCCAGCCGTGCCCCGAACCCTCATTCCCTCCCAGTCCCTCCCTCCCTCACTCATCACTACTGTGCCCCTTTCCAAGTCCACTGATAGGGGGGGACCTCCCCCCATTCATCTGATCCTGTTTTATCAGGTATCTTCATTGAGTTCCTGTTAGAAATAGTCCTTGTTCCCCTCACTTGGGGAAACCAATTGGTTACTGAGCTACCACAGGCTACATCTGAGCGGAGGTTCTAGGTTATATCCATACATGGTCCTTGGTTGAATGTCAGTTTCAGAAAAGACCCTGTGCCCAGATATATTTGGTCTTCGTGGAGCTCCAATCCTTTCCCCATCAGACTAACTCCCCTTCTTTCTTATTATTCCCTGTACTCTGCCAAAGGTTTGGTCATGAGTCTTTGCTTTGAAAACACTGCTAGTTAGAGGCTTTCAAATGCGCTCAGTAGACCCCTGTCATGCGTTCAATGCACATCCCATCTGTCTTTCTAAACGAGGATTGATCCTCTTACCCCATGTCTGCTCTCTTGATTATCTTTTTTAGGTGTATAGATTTCATTATGTTTATCATATCTTATAGGTCTATATAAGTGAGTATATACCGTGTTTGTATTATTTTTATTTTTACTTATTTTTCTATTATATCCTTTTATTTATGTTTTATGGCTCCATATATATAATTATTATCAAGAATTCTTTAAAATTTCTATGTGCCTGACTGTAAGATATGAGAGAAAGAGAGAGAGAGAGAGAGAGAGAGAGAGAGAGAGAGAGAGAGCCTTCTCCATGGAGAAAACTCCTCATACTTTTTTATTTTTTTTAATCCATAGTGGATGGCTTTGAATATACCTGTGTGTGATTAACACTAAATGGACTCAAAGGCTGCATTTATAATAACATGTTACGATAATTAAAGAATACATCATGAATTTAAGAGGCATTCGCCTAGGGGAATGAAGGAAATTTGAGTTAGGGAGAGGAAATAGTAGGAATGATAAAAATATGGTAATCTTGTATGAAACTCTCAAATAATTAAAAATGTAAATTTTAAAAAATTAAGAAAATAGCACAACATTTTCTTCTTCACTATTTAAATAAAACAAAAATATTTTTCATTGTGGGTCTATGTTGTCTGTGATGGTCTCTTTACTTATAGAAAATAGAGACAAAGTTGCCCTCTTAGCACAGTAGGCAGCACATCAGTCTCATAACGTGAAGAAATTAGAGACAAAGAAATATTAAGCACATAAATTATATAAATAAAGGATCCTCAAGAAATAGACACTATGAGAAATTATTTTGAAGAATGTTTTCTGTCTCAGAACAGCAGCAGCAGAGTGCAGCATTCCGTGAAAGGCACAGCTATCACCCATCAGGTGGGTAGAAGTTTAAAGACCAGTAGCCCACTTCAACAGAAAAGACCATCAAAGAAGGCTCAAATTAACAGTCAAAGGCAGTGATGAGCCCATCCTTTTAACCATAAAAAACAAATATTAGTTATGAGGAGATTAAATGTAAAGAACATATGTTAATTTTGGATATGAAGCTAAGAGTCTAAAGCTGCATATCAGCAATTTCATGATTTTTTCCAAGACACCCATGGAGCACCTGTTGCTTTTAAATATGAATGTCTTACAGTTCAGCTCTCAAAAGGAGTGATTAGCCATTAAGCTGTTCTCTAGCCCCTGAAACATCGCCTGCTTCGAAAAGAAAATTACTAGAGCATTAGTTGATGGATCATTTTGGCTTTTGTAAATCCATTTAGGATGTTATATTTTCACAGATTTTGTGGTATTGCACTAACGTTGAAAGTTCATTCTTAACACACAGGCCATATGGCTGATGTTTTCCATATGCGAAGTACGTTTCTAATAAACTCAACATTTTATCTATGGATTTTAAATCCATAGATAATTGTCAAAATCCATAGATATTGTCAGATGGCAATATTCATTAGGGACTGTGTGAGCATAGGTTCTCAGGGTTGCACATGATAAAAAAAATTTATTTTTTCTATTTTCTATTAGTAATGATCAAGAAACTAGAGTTTTGAATTAGATATTAAGTTGTATCTGGAAGAAAATCTTTGAAATTGTCTAAATACAGATTTTTAAAGCCATGTAGATATTAACTTTGTATCCATATGGCTGTTAAAACTTGTGCATATGCCCCATGAAGTAAGACATTCTCAAAGCTGAATAAATCAACACATACTTGTATTATGAATTCAAGGAATTCAAGGATTGCCTTGTCTGTCCAGGAAAGTATTCCCCTTTGACAATGGTGTAGATTACGTACTATAACTGTATGAAAATATACTTTAATCCTTGCTGTGGTTTGAATGAGAATGGTCCTCATAGGCTCATATATGTGAGTGTTTGGTTACTAGTAGGTGAAATTGTTTTGGGAAGAATGAGACTTCATGAACTTGTTGGAGTACATGTGTACCTGGGTGTGGGCTTTGAGGTTTCAATAGCCTATGGCAGGCCCAGTCTGTCTCTGTCTCTGTAACTCTCTCTCTCCCCAGCTTGACCATCTAACTTGTGGATAGATGTGAGTGCTCAGACACTGCTTCAGCACTATGCATATGCCTGTTGCTATCCTTCCTATAAGATGACCATGTAAACACTCCCTAAAACAACAAACTCTGTATCTTTGATTCTAAAAATAAAATGATATTAAGCTATCAAAGCTGTTATTTCTTTTTTTTATTTTTATCAGTTACATTTTATTAATTCTGTATCCCAGCCTTTGCCCCGAACCCTCATTCCCTCCCAGTCCCTCCCTCCCTCACTCATCACCACTGTGCCCCTTTCCAAGTCCACTGATAGGGGGGGACCTCCCCCCATTCATCTGATCCTGTTTTATCAGGTATCTTCATTGAGTTCCTGTTAGAAATAGTCCTTGTTCCCCTC
>REGO01000250.1:2330549-2352709 GCA_010120015.1 Rhombomys opimus
GTTCTCTGGTTTGGCCCTGGTTAGTCATAAACTGGAAGGCTTTTGTGTCCCGACAGCTCAGTGCTGCCCCGCCGCCAAGTCCCACTGTAACTGGTGACTGGGTCGCTAGTCCCAATGCTCCCTGGGAAGTCCTGGATTCTCTTCACTGTGCTCTCTGAGCTTGGGAGGCCCAGCACCTGGTGTATCTAGGTTGTATGGCGTTTCTGCCTGGTTTTGGTGAATATATAGCGAATTCTCTGTCACTGTGGGATTGCAAAGCTGTTATTTCAAAGTGTTTTGATACCTTGTCTCACCTTTTTTTATTTGCAGGCACCATATGCAAATATATTCATATTTTTTAATTTTCTTGTCATGTTACCTTATAATGCATATATGAAAGCCCGTATACATTGGGTATGTCCACATTTAAACATACATTCTTACCATATCTGTTCTACCTCAATATATAGATAAAGATGATCTCCCACAGTTATCATTACTGTGTGGAATATTGTGGGATCCTTGTTCAGCAAGCAGCTTGGCTTTCTTTTTCTTTTTGGTTTTCAAGACAGAGTTTCTCGGTGTAGCTTGGGCTGTCCTGGACTCCCTTTGTAGATCAGGCTGACTTTGAACTCACAGAGATCCCTCTGCTTTTGCCTGACCTGGGTACTGGGATTACAGGCATGCATGACAGCTCCTTCCTGCAGCATGGCTTTCTTATTGCATAAATGTTTCATGAATGAAATAAATTTTGCATTGGTTAATACATAAATAGTTTTAATGTGCATCTGAAAGCTTTATGACAAATTACGTTGGTTAATGAAAATGGTAGTAATAGTGTGAAGTGGACAACAGTTTGAAGTTTTATTATTCCTTGAGGAAGATGACAGAAACTTTTTCACGTTAATCTTAGCACCAAGTGTACATAAACCGACTGATGTGTTGAGCTTTATCAGTTAAATGATTATGTCTACTTTTAGCTTCTGAAAATAGCTCCTATGAACACTGAGTGATGATATTAGCTTCCTTTTTCGAGAGAGGTGACTTTGTAATCCAACAATTACTGTACAGTGCGGACTCATTCACTTTGCCCTAAAAGATATGAGAAAAAGGATGGTTTGGGCATGCTTAAAATTGGTATTTCCTTTCCTGGTAGTCATGTGCTGCAGGGAAGGTTCTTCTTCCAGGAAAAGTAAGCAAACCTACCATAAATCTCATCCTGATATTCTTCAAGTTCCATTGAAACGGAATATGTAATAAATGAGTATGTACATTAGGCAGGACCTTTGTCTGTGGACTGGCCTTCTGATTTAGTTTTCTAAAGAGGGCAAATAAAACAGAAATAGTCAAGGTTACATGCTCCCTGCCTCCCCCCACATGTCAAATTGAAGCACTGTGGAAATGATAGGAAGATGGAAAGTTTAGGAGGCTCAAAGACAGGCATATAAAACAGAATACCATGGGCTTGTTTCTCCTGAAGTTAGACAGGTGATGACTTCTGCTGGGAAAGTGGTACATTATTTTCACAGCAGAGTATCTGAGTCACAGGAATAGGAGATCTTTACCTTAGATTTAATTTTCTTCCAGTCCACTGTACTAACATAGGCACAAGGCCACCAGTGGATCATGCACCAGAGAAAAATGCAAATTGAATCTTAATTATATCCATTCAATTTCTCAGTGTATTTAGTAAATTAAAATTTAACTTCTATCACTTCAATGAATTAGGAAAAGTTTAGTGTTGTTATTCTGCACTTGACAGTAATTAATTGAATGCTTAAGTGAAGGCAAGATTATTGCTAAGCAATATAATCATTTTGGTATCATTGCACATAGGAAAAGCATCCTATAAAATTTTCATTAATATTGAAAAATATAGATAATAAGCAATAAAAATACTTCTGAAAGACAAAATTGGTGCAAGACCATGACATAAATAGCTTTTCCTTTCTACAAATATCTCTTGAGACATGAAAATACCCTTCATTGTACAGGCAAAACTTTTAGTCTAGTAAATCAGTTAAAGTCAAGCTAATAGTCACATGTTTAGGGAATTGCTCTCAAACTCCTAGCATAAACATGAATGCATCGGAGTCTACTACTTTTCACTAATATTGAATGTCTGTTCTTAAAGGTTTTGACATGGTTCTTCTTTTCCCTTTGACCAACATGAGCTTGCTTGGTATGAATGACCTATCTATATATCAGGGTTTAGAGGTCAGCCTCTGACAACAACCAGTGAATGTATTGTTCAGTTCAATTTTGCCTGCAAAGACAAATACAAAAATTAATTTAAAAGCAAACTTAATCAGATTTACCTGCATTTCTGTCAAGCAGATAATGTTTCTGGAATGTTCTGGACATGCACAAATGAGACATAGCACAGGATTTATGTTTCATCTGTTACTACTATATAACAGAGAAAGCACAAAACTTTATCTACAATATCCACTGTCATATATTGAGATTTTGTTCCTATTGGTGAAACCCAAAGCATTTATTTGAAAAGACATCATCTTAAAATTCGCTCTTTGTGTCTGTGTTGGAAATCCCTCAAATAATTGTCATTTTTTAGAACTTATTGCTTTTCACTCTCTTCTTATAATTGTGCTTATTATGTTTTCCAGTAAAAAAGAAAATGAGGCTTAGTCTTAACTAATGTACCCAAACACCAAACAGGTATTAATTGGAATAAGATGAGTTTTGAGGAGTGCCTACCGATAGTTAAATCATCAAGATTTCACCTTTTATTGTACTGATTAAATTGTTTGGAAAATTTGATATAATATATATTAATATTTGCATAATTATATTTAACAAATAATAGTAATAATAATTAAAATATCCAAAAAGTCTTTTAGAATATACACATTAATTATTGTACATATTTTATTGTTTCTGCTTCATATTTATAGATTGTGAAATATGTTATTGAATATAAAATCTTCTATGAGCTTATCAGAAATATCTATTTTTTACACCCACACATACATGCTTGCAAAACTAATAGTTCCAAATTGAAAGCTTTATAATCATTGGTTTAACAGATAGAGTACCAACAAACTTTATTTTATTTATTTATTTGTTTATCTATCTATTTATTTATTTATTTTTAATTTTATTTTTTCTTATCAGTTATATTATTTCTTATTATATTTTTATAATATTATTTTATATTATATTTTAATTTATATTATTATGTCATTATTTTATTACTTTATTATTATATTATTATTTATATTATATTTTTATTTATATATATTTATTTTATATTATATATTTTATTTTTATATAATATATAAATATATTATAATATATTTATAATATTATTATTATTATTTCTTATTATATTATTTCTTTTCATTATATTAACTCTGTATCCCAGCTGTATCCCGCTCCCTCATTCCCTCCCACTACCACCCTCCCTCCCTTATCTTCACCCTGCCCCTTTCCAAGTCCACTGATAGGGGGGACTTCCTCCCCCTTCATCTGATCCTGTTTTATCAGGTATCTTCAGGATTCCTGCAAAGTCCTCCTCTGTGGCCTAACAGGACTGCTCCTCCCTTGGGGGTGGGAAGGTCAAAGAGCCAGCCATTGAGTTCCTGTTGGAAATAGTCCTTGTTCCTCTTACTATGGGAAACCAATTGCTTACTGAGCTACCATGGGCTACATCCCAGCAGAGGTTCTAGGTTATATCCATACATGGTCCTTGGTTGAATATCAGTCTCAGAAAAGACCCTATGCCCAGATATATTTGGTCCTTGTGGAGCTCCTATCCTTTCCCAATCATACAAACTCCCCTTCTTTCATATGATTCCCTATACTCTGCCAAAGGTTTGGTTATAAGTCTTTGTATCTGCTTTGAAAACATTGCTAGTTAGAGTCTTTCAGTCTTCAGTAGACTCCTGTCATATGTTCAATGCACATCCCATCTTTCTTTCTAAATGAGGATTGATCATCTTACCCCATGTCTGCTCTCTTGATTATCTTTTTTAGGTATATAGATTTCATTATGTTTATCATATCATATAGGCCTATATAAGCAAGTATATACCATGTTTGTCTTTCTCCTTTTGTGATATTTCACTCAGAATGATCTTTTCTAGATCCCACCATTTGCCTGCAAATTTCATGATTTCCTCCTTTTTGATTGCTGAGTAGTATACCATTGTGTAAAAATAACACAATTTCTGTATCCATTCCTCCATTGATGGACATCTGGGTTGTTTCCAGGTTCTGGCTATTACAAATAAAGCTGCTATAAATATGGTTGAGCAAATATCTCTTTTGTGTACTTGAGCTAAGTTTGGGTATATACCTAGCAGTGGTATAACTGGGTTTTGAGGAAGCACTACTCCTAATTGTCTGAGAAAGCGCCAGATAGATTTCCAAAGTAGTTGTACCAGTTTACATTCCCACCAGCAGTGGAGGAGGGTTCCCCTTTCTCCACAACCTCTCCTGCATGTGTTGTCTCTTGAGTTTTTGATCTTAGCCATTCCGATGGGTGTAAGGTGAAATCTCAGGGTTGTTTTGATTTGCATTTCCCTGATAGCTAATGAGGTTGAGCATTTCTTTAAGTGCTTCTCTGCCATTCAATATTCCTCTGTGGAGAACTGTCTGTTTAGCTCTGTTCCCCATTTTTTAATTGTATTACTTGGTTTGCTGCTTTTCCGCTTCTTTAGTTCTTTGTATATACTGGATATTAGTCCTCTGTCAGATAAAGGGTTAGTGAAGATTCTTTCCCAATCTGTAGGCAGTTGATTTGTTTTGATGATGGTGTCCTTTGCTTTACAGAAGATTTTCAGTTTCATGAGGTCTCATTTATTGATTGTTTCTCTTAGAGCCTGTGCTGTTGGTGTTCTCTTCAGGAAGTTGTCTCCTGTGCTAATGAGTTCTAGGCTGTTCCCCACTTTTTCTTCTAAAAGATTTAGAGTATCTGGTTTTATGTCGAAGTCTTTGATCCAGTGGGACTTTAGTTTTGTGCAAGGTGATAACTATGGATCTATTTTCATTTTTCTGCATGTAGACATCGAGTTGGACCAGCACCATTTGTTGAAGATACTGTATTTTTTCCATTGAATGGTTTTGGCTTCTTTGTCAAAAATCGAGTATTCATAGGTGTGAGGGTTTATTTCTGGGTCTTCTATTCGGTTCCATTTATCCTCCTTTCTGTTTTTATGCCAATACCATGCAGTTTTTATTACTATTGCTCTGTAGTACAGCTTGAGATGTAGGGATGGAGGATGGAGATACCTCCAGATGATCTGTTGTTGTACAGGATTGTTTTGGAGATTCTGGGTTTTTCTTTCTCCATATGAAGCTGAGAATCTTTTTTTCAAGGTCTGTAAAGAATTGAGTTGGTATTTTGATGGGGATTGCATTGAATCTGCAGATTGCTTTTGGCAGTATGTCCATTTTCACAATGTTAATCCTACCAATCTATGAGCACAGGAGATCTTTCCATCTTCTGAGATCTTCTTCAATTTCTTTCTTAAGAGACTTGAAGTTTTTCTCAAACAGGTCTTTCACTTGCTTGGTTAGTGTCACCCCAAGGTACTTTATGTTATTAGTGGCTATTGTGAAGGGTGTTGTTTCCCTAATTTCTTTCTCGGCCCTTTTGTCTTTGGTATACAAGAGGGCTTCTGATTTTTTTTTTGAGTTGATTTGGTATCCTGCCACTTTGCTGAAGCTGTTTATCAGCTGGAGGAGTTCTCTGGTTGAATTTTTGGGGTTGCTCATGTATACTATCATATCATCTTCGAATAGTGACACTTTAACCTCTTCCTTTCCAATTTGTATCCCCGTGATCTCCTTTAGTTGTCTTATTGCTCTGGCTAGGACTTTGAGTACTATGTTGAAGAGGTATGGAGAGAGTGGGCAGCCTTGTCTTGTCCCTGATTTCAGTGGGATTGATTTAAGTTTCTCTCCATTGAGTTTGATGTTGGCTATAGGCTTGCTGTATATTGCCTTTACTATGTTATATATGTGCCTTGTATCCCTGATCTCTACAAGCCTTTAAACATGAATGTGTGTTGGACTTTGTCAAATGCTTTTTCAACATCTAAGGAGATGATCATGTGTTTTTTCTCCTTCAGTTTGTTTATGTGGTGGATTACATTGATGCATACCTGGGATGAAGCCTATTTGGTCATGGTGGATGATATCTTTGATGTGTTCTTGGATTCGGTTTGCAAGTATTTTATTGAGTATTTTTGCGTCAATGTTCATAAGAGAGATAGGTCTGAAGTTCTCTGTTTTGTTGGGTCTTTGTGTGGTTTAGGTATCAGGGTGACTGTGGCTTCATAGAATGAATTTGGTAGTGTTCCTTCTGTTTCTATTTTGTGGAATAGTTTGAGGAGAATTGGTGTTAGCACTTCTTTGAAGTTCTGGTAGAATTCTGCACTGAAACCATCTGGCCCAGGGCTTTTTTTGGAGGGGAGACTGTTAATGAGTGCTTCAATCTCCTTGGGGGATATAGGGCTATTCAGTCTTTCTACCTGATCTTGACTTAATGTTGGAAGATGGAATCTATCAAGAAAATTGTCCATTTCATTTAGGTTTTCAAATTTGGTGGCATATAGGCTTTTGTAGTCTGACCTAATGATTGTTTGAATTTCCTCAGTGTCTGTAGTTATGTCACCTTTTTCATTTCTGATTTTGCTGATTTGGATAGATTCTCTCTGCTTTTTAGTTAGTTTGGCTAAGGGTTTGTCTCTCTTGTTGATTTTCTCAAGAACCAGCTTTTTGTTTCATTGATTCTTTGAATAGTTTTATTTGTTTCTAATTGATTGATTTCAGCCTCGAGTTTGATTATTTCCAGCTGTCTGCTCCTCTTGGGTGTATCTGCCTCTTTTTTTTTTCTAGGGTTTTCAGTTGGGCCATTAAGGTGCTTGTATGTGATGTTACAAATTTCTTCTTGCAGGCACTTAGCTCTACAAATTTTCCTCTGAGCACTGCTTTTAATGTGTCCCATAAATTTATATTGACAACTTTAAAACAATCTTATTTTGAATTTCAGAAATGAAATATGAAATAAAAGAAACCCAGGATCAAAAATGAGTATACATGCTAACTCTCTTTTCCTGAAACATGAGAGTAAGCAAAAGTCAAAATGATGGAGGCAACATAACAAATCAACAAGAAGTAACAAGATTGATTTGGTGGTCAAGTAAGTCCTCCCTCTTACAAAAACACAGACCAGATCCTTTCCTACTCCTTTCTCCTCCCTTCTATCAAACATTGGTATAAAAAGGCTCTTGAGTAGACCAGGCTGTCCTCATATTGCCTTGTAGTCAAGGATGTCCAGGAACTTTTGATCCTCCTGTTTCCACCTGCTGAGACTGGATTAAGCTGTGTGCCACCACACCCAGTTATATACTACACCAGGCATTTAGCCCAGGGCTACATTCTCATGAGGCAATTACTCTAACTTCTGAGGAATATCACCAGCCCATGTGTCACTTGGTTTTCAACTAATCAAAAGGTGTTATGAGGATGACTTCTTTATAACTTAGTCTACAATGCTAATATTACTCTGAGAGGAGCAGCCTTGATAGGCCACAGAGGAGAACAATGCAGCCAGTACTGAAGATACCTGATAAGCTAGCATCAGATGGAAGGGAAGGAGGACCTCCCCTAGCAGTGGACTTGGAAAGGGACAGGGAGGAGATGAATGAGGGAGGGTGGGATTGGGAGGGAATGAGGGAGGAGGCTACAGCTTGGATACAAAGTAAATACCCTGTGATTAAAAAATATATCTGGGTACAGGGTCTTTTCTAAGACTGACACTCAACCAAGGACCATCTATGGATATAACCTAGAACTTCTGCGTTGATGTAGCCCATGGTAGCTCAGTAACCAAGTAGTTTTCCAAAGTAAGGGAACAAGGACTATTTCTAACAGGATCTCAAGTCAGGCTCCTTGACTCCCCCCCCCACCCAGGGGAGGAGCAGTCCTGTTAGGCCACAGAGGAGGACTCTACAGCCAGCCATGAAGATACCTGATAAAACAGGGTCAAATGAAAGGGGAGGAGGTCCTCCCCTATCAGTGGACTTGGAAAGGGCCAGGGAGGAGACCAGGAAGGGAGTATGGGGTTGGGGCGGGAATGAGGTAGTGGGATACAGCTGGACACAGAGTCAACAAAATGTAACTAAAAAGAAAAATAAAATTAAAAAAAATATATTAGAAAAATAAAAATTAAAAAAAAAACAGACAACACAACCTGAAAGAAAGCTACAAGCCAATTTCTTTGATTATCAAGTGTAAAAATACTCTCAGCAAAACACTGACATGACTGAATCACAGACAGATAGGAATAACCTCCTTTTTTGTAGTACTGTGGTAGGAGTTAAATATCATATGGATATAGGTAAATGACGTTAATTCATGGTTAATATTCATGAGACATTTTTATTTTAAATGCTCTGTTAATGTTGAAGTTGCCTTTCAATAAGCTGTTAAGAACAAATGTATTTTGATTTCCTAATTGACAATTATTGAATCATCCTCCAGTGTCTTTGTCATGCTGTGTGAATGATCATCCACCAATCAACCAGATCAATTTCTCTCCTGTCACCACTGATCGCTTTGACTATTGGTGAACTAGTGGAAGCTTTCCTGCTACAGAGCTTTTTGCTGAACAAGCAAAATAGAGATCATCAAAGCAGCAGAGCAGGAACAGTAAGGAGCACCTGCCAAATGTGACCACAGTGTATAGCACTGACAGGGTACCTAGAGGCTTCAGGGAGCAGCAGATACAGAAATGTGAGAGAACACATATAAAGAACAGAACTCAGGGACAGGAAACTTGAAAAGTCCCAGCGAGCTGCCAAGGCTTCAGAGCCACATGCCTCAGGATTTTAGCGTCCCAAGAGCTGTTACTTTCATCAGTCCCAACATCTAAGACAAGTCTGGTATCTGTAATACACAAGGATGGTGTATCTTGCTTACTGCTGCTTTTTATGTCTTCTACACTCTGAGGTTGAACCTTAAAGATTATAACTGTCAAGTTGAAGCCTTAGACCTAAATTCCAGACTGATAAGAATCAAGTATGATTGTCAAGAGACACAAGTCTCTGGTTTCTAAAGCCTGGAAAAGTTTGTTTTCACACTAACAACCAAGTGTTGAGTACTCATGGCTGAATTTTCAACCACTAGAACACAGTATCCTTGCTTTTGTTGTGGTTTATGTAAGGCAGGACAAAGGGGTCATTAAACCTTGATTGGTAAGAAATATGTGGTTATCTGTCATCACTGTGAGAAAAATATCTCACACAAACAAGTTAACAGAGAAAAAAAATACCGTATCTCAAAAATCAGCGTGCAGATTTTTGCCCAAACCATTGGGCAGAAAAGTACAAATTGCATACTTCTAAGACACAACCACAGGGATTAAACATTCCTATTCCTATTCCTAAAAGCCAAGAGTGGTTGGATGTCAAGAAATGCTCAGATCAGAATGAGAGAGAGGCTACCAACACAGAAATTAACATCCAGTCCCATGCCATCTTTCAAGAGGATGTTGTGGAATGAGTAGGTTCCTGAAGATTCAGAAAGTCCCCTGACACACAAACCTACCTATGTCAACCTACACTGACCTACGCTATGGTGGACACTACTAATCCTTTGCTGCTTTTCTGTGGCAGAAGTCCTATGTTCCTGTGTCTTCAACAGTCTTTGACTGTCACTCGTATAAAGGTGTCTCTGACACTGACCTTTTAAGGACTTCTTGTAGGGAGACTGGCCACCAATGCCTGCTTTCTATTCTTTGTGGAAGCATGCTTGAGCCTATAACACAACATGAATTTTGCATGGTTATTATTCTGCCCTAAAAGGATAATACTAAGTTCTTCCACCAGCTCAAAAGGTACTCAGTCTCTCTGAAAGCACCCTTTTGGAGCCTCTGCATGTCTAAGCAGATAAACCCATGCAAAACTTCTGTGGATGATGTTTTACTAGTGAGTGCCCTGTGCCTCTCTTCTCAATGGCAATCCTTTCAAAGGGGTTTATCATATATCCCAGAGCTCATCCTGGGTGAGGGATGTCCCATTGCAGGGCTGTCTTTAGGATGTATTTTCTACTGTTCCAGTGTAAAAGGCTCTATAAATTCTCTTCTGAGTGTGAGATGACAACCACCTGAATATAAGGGTGGAATCCTCACTTGCCTTTACCTTGGATATGAAAATTTCACAACCTAGGGCTCATCTTCATCTTCCCCATCTTGCAGCAATGGAAACTTGCATAAGTTAGGCCATCTGTGGTATATTGCTATGGATACGCAAATCAGACTAAATCTTGATATCCTGCTTTTGAGTCAGTTTCACCTTGAAAATGACACCAGCATACTGAACAATTTTTTATTGTCACAATTCACACAGTTGTATTTTGAATACTGAGAAGGTGACAAAAAGAATCTGTCCAATGTGTCTATCAGGGATACATTATAATAAAAAAAAATTTCACATGTTTGAGCAGTAACAACATAAAAAAATGATAAAAAGGGAACAGGTGAAATGGATATTCTCACATATTTGGCTTCAATCTGTCTTCCAAAACACTGACTGTATAAAATATCAGTGAGAGATTTTCTTATTTCTTCTTCAGTTGTGACAAAATCCCCAAAGCTAGGTGTTTTATTAAGAAAGGTTTATTCAGGTCAAACATCTAGAGGTAGGAAAATTCAAGCCAAATTAATCTAGAAAGGTCTTCCTGCTGTATTAGTAAGGAATGATGGGAAAGAAAACTGCAAGATGGGCATGGGGGAGTGTTGAAGAAGGCAAATCCTTGGGTGGCTTTGTATAGTAATGTCTCAGTGGGTCAGTAATCCAGTCTCAAACCTCTTTGAAATGCCAGGCATTGATATCTGGTATTACCATAAGAACCTCCTACTGTGTGCTGCCCATTAAAATATCCTACTACTTATTATGTTGTCAACAGTTGACTTTAACACAGAGACTCCTTGGAACAAGAATGATACATAAATGATAGCATATTTTTTATACCTCTGTTTTTTTTGGGGGTGTGGCGGGGTGTGGCTATATCTTCTGAAAGTGGGGTGCACTTCCACATGGATTAGACTTCATTTTGAAAGGAATTTCCATTCCAGGTTCATTATTCATTCTTAGATTTAATGGAGATTATAGTGAAATAATGATTTACAAATTTTGTACTGAAGATATATAAGTAAAAGGTTTGCTATTTAATACTTTTTATCTAATTATTTTTAAGGGGAATGTGCTGGGTACCACAGTGCATGTGTAGAGGACAAAGAATGAGTTTCAAGGATTGATTCTTCCCTTCTACTTTGGGTTGCTGAGACTGCATTCTGGTTGTCATGTTTGAAAGGCAAGCACTTTTACCTGTTGATTCATCTCTCCAGCCCACTGCACACAAAGGTTTTCTGTCCTCTGGGTTTATAGTCATTAACCAGTTTATCACTTAATTGTTTAAATTTAGTAAAAGTTAAGCATTTCATTCGTGAAATAACTTCATAAAAGTTATCAGTGGCTACATCTTCGTATGGTGGTTTTAATTAGAGTTGACTTTATCTCAGGCTACTGAAGCAGAGGAGAACAGGACCGAAGAACTGGAGTATATAAATAAACCTGGTGGCTGACATGCACTTGTTAGGGGTCAAGTGTTCCTAGCGCTATTATGAATCCAAGGAGAAAAGAAAAAGAGAGAGCAATCTGATTAGTAAGAAACTTGATAAAATAACAAGCCTGAATTCTTCAGAATATAAAGGTCATGGAAGACAAAGAGTGCCTGCAAAGAATATGTGCCAGATAGAGGGATGCTGAAAGGGCATGGCATCTTGTTGCAATATGGGATTCTAAAACTCAGTGCAGACTGTGAGCCTGTAATTGATGTGGGCATCATAGTGTAAACTGATAGAACCACATCATGTACCATGGATTAGATAACGGTATAGTATACATACAAATACCAGATCTTTATAAACATATTGTGCATAGATTAAGTCTTTAAAAATATAATACTGGATCTGCAATAAAAGGCCATATCTATAATGGATTTTTAATTTGGATAAAAAAATAAATGTAGAGACAATGAAAGAAATGTATAAATATACAGAATATAAGGTGAGTAACAAAACAAAAACAAAATATCTCTTAAACAACTGAGATGGTTATGAACCATTTGGGATGTACCTGTACTATTTTTTGAACCAATATTTACACAGCAATTAAAGTGGAAAAGACATTAAAACCAATTGTCATCCATCCTCACTTTCAATCACTCAAGATATTTTTATCAGGCTCCACCTTTGTGTTAGGTCTATTCATCAATGATAATACCATATCGCACAAGACAGATTCTTGTACATTTTAGATAATTTTGATGAGTTTTTAGCAAATGTTAATTTTAATACTTTCCATTAATAAAGACAATCAAGGAATTACTACAGTCTCAGTAGCATAGAAAACCTTATTATGTTTTTTATACAGTATTGATGTGAAATCCATGTGCGATTATGTGTTCACATTATGAATATAAGTTTTTTTTTCATTCTTCTTCTCAAATGTTTACATTGTATTTCCACATCTATCAAACATGTTACAGACTCCCCATTGGGACAACAAAAAACTAGACAAACACCATGGGCCTTTCCACCACCCAGTTGTTCATATATTGTTCAAAATGACAGTATGAGTCTATTGAAATGAATATTCTACAACATGTACATATAAACATATACATATTATAATGGAATGCTATGGGATAATTTGGAATGAAATTTTTATATATTTGTTATATATAAATATTTATATATTTATATATTATATGTAGCGGTGTATGTACTGTTTACGTTTGATCACATGAGTGGAGGTACCTGAAAAAAAAAAGTCCTCTTCCTTTTGTGAATTACTTTGTAATGTTAACTAAAAGTGATTATGAGCCCCCATTGTAAGTGCTGGGAACTGAACTTGTATCTTCTTCAAGAACAGTATGTGTCCTTTATCTCCAAGCCTTTCTCCATACACAAATGAATGAATTCTGGGTTTCCTTACTCAGCGTGATCTTTTCTAGTTCCATGCATTTGCCTGCAAATGTTGTCATTTCCTTGTTTTAATAGCCGAGTAGTATTTCATTGTGTAAATATACCACAATTTCTGTATCCATTCCTCCACTGAGGGACATCTAGGTTGTTTTCAGATTTCGGCTATTATGAATAAAGCTGCTATCAGCATGGTTGAGCAAATGTCCTTGTTGTATACTTGAGCATATTTTGGATATATGCCTAGGAGTGGTATAGATGGATCTTGAGGCAGCACTGTTCCTAATTGCCTGAGAAAGAACCAGATTGATTTCCAAAGTGGTTGTATATCTTTGCATTCCCACCAGCAATGGAGGAGGGTTCCCCTTTTTCTACATCCTCTCCAGCATGTGTTGTCACTTGAATTTTTGATTTTAGCCATTCTTATTAGTGTAAGATGAAATCTCAGTGTTGCATTTCCCTGATGTGTAAGGATGTTGAGCATTTCTTTATGTGTTTCTCCACCATTCAATATTCCTCTCTTGACAACCATAATATATAACAATTAGAAATGGATATTGGCCATATATATAAGATAACTACATTAAATCTACAAACCTAAAGAAGCTAAACAACAAAGAGGACCCTAGGAAATGTCCTTAAATCTCATTCAGAATGGCAAACAGGATAGACACCAGAAGTGCAAAGAGGATAGACACCAGAAATAGCGAAAAAGTAGGAGTGGAGCCTATCTTAGAGATCCTCTGAAAGGCTCCACCAAACAGGGGATCGAAACAGATGCTGAGACTCACAGACAAACTTTGTGCACAGCACAGGGAATCTTATGGAAGAAGAGGGATAGAAGGACCCATAGAAGACAGGAGCTCCACAAAGAAATGAACAAATCCAAAAAATTCTGAGCCCAGGGAGGCCTGCAGAAACTGATGCACAATCTAAGGATCATGCATGGAGAGGATCTTCCCACACTGCTCAGATATAGCTGATAAGCAGCTCAGTCTCTATGTCACTGTATGAGTAAAGGGAGCAGTGGTTGTCTCTGACATTAACTGGGCTGCCTGTTCTTTGATCACTTCCTGCTGGTGATGCAGACTTGCCAGGCAACAGAGGAAGAGGATCCAGGCAGTCCTGACGAGTATTGATAAAATAGGGTCAGATGGAAGGGGAGGAGGACTCCCCTTTCAGTGGACTAGTAGAAGGGCATGGGGAGAAATGGGGGGGGGAGGGTAAGACTAAGGAGAGTTGAGGAAAAGGGCTTCAATCAGGATATAAAATTGTAAAAAAAAATGTTTAAGTATGAAATTCTGAAATACACTGCTACCTGTGTGAAACATGAAAACTACAGTCCAAGTGAAATAGATGCTGCACATAGGACAGATGCTGCTTGCTGCACATAGTAATTATCAAGAAAGTATAAAATTAGAAACACAGAGAATAGAGTAGAGGCTACAAGTGATTTGCAGAAGAGAAAACTTGCAGTTAGTATTCAATGAGTACAAAGATTCTGTTTGAAATGATAAAAAGGTCTCATATTACTAAGCATTGTTAATACAGCTAATGCACTGAATTAAGCGTTTAAAATGGTTAAAATGGGAAATTGTATGCTATGTTGATTTCACTACAATGAAAACAATTCACATTTACAAATGCATGTTATCTGGGACATATTAAGCAATTGTTTTTAGCTTCACCATTCTGGCCTATTAAGTAGAAATGACAGTTCTTATCTTGCAGTGTTTTAAGGAGGTAATAAATTAATTGTATAATCTATCTGGTCTGTCACAAATGCTTGTATAGAACATGGCAACTTTCTATTGTAATATACACAGCAGTAAGATGCAGTCAAGAAAATGCTCTTCAGGCCTGTCAAGTTCCTAGGATAGTATTTTCAGAATTTATTGTGAAATAATGACACTGCCTTTCCTTAATTTGGTTATTTAAAAGGAAAAATATGTTTAAGAAATGGTGAAACAAATGCAATGACCCAGAGCCAAACATTAGACAGATCTCAGAGCACTATGGAAGAGTTGGGGGAATGATTGAGAGAGCTGGAGAGGTAGAGAATTCCACAGGGGACCAAAAATCAACTAATGTGGGCACATGGGGGCTCACAGAGGCTAAACCACTAATCAAAGAGGTTGCATGGACTGGTCTTTGGCTCTCTGCACATATGTTATATATGCAAGTTTGGTCTTCATGCGGAATACCCAACACTTATAGCGGAAGCCCTCTCTGACTCTGATACCCCACTTTGGATCCTGTTCACCTAACTAGGTTGCTTTGTCTGCCATCAGTGGGAGAAGATACGCTTAGTTCTGCAGCAACTTAATGTGCCAGGATGGGTTGGTACGAATGAGGGACCTCCCCTTGCTCTGAGGCGATGGAGAGGGGAGAATGGGGAAAAGGGTATACAACTGAGAACTGTGCCTGGAAGGAGGCTGCAATAAGGATGTAAAATGAATAAATAAATTAATTAAAAATCTAAAGGAATGCTTCATGGTATAATTCTTCATTAGACTATGACAGTAGTATTGTCTTACTAAGATGCAAACATTTTGGAAGAAATACATTTTGTAGCTGGCCAAAAATGCAGCACAGTATTGACTGTCTCCCAATTGCAGCTTATTTAGGTTTCCTTTTCTTGAATGTTCATACAACAGTAACCTCACAAGAATTTTCTTTTTGTTTGGAACTGACATTTTCATTGTCATCTCAGGGTCAGAGGAGCCAGAAGGAATCCATAATATTTCAGTAAATCCATATTCAATGTCACATGACTACCCCTTCCCAGTTTTCTTCTGGAGAAGTAAAAATATGGCAGGTTAATGTATCGACTTGCTGTTTCCATCTAAAAACAGGGAGACTGTTGCATACAAGAGTATGGGTCCATTGGTGGAAATAATCATACAGCATAAGTGGAATATCAAAAAAAATTTTTTTAATGCCTGCAAATTCACTGTACTAGAGGAAACAAAACAGCCAGTTCCACCTGTTGGGCTGAGGAAAAATATTAATATTTTGATGAATATCTGGACCATGAATTCCTCCCATAACCTTAAATGAACCATCAATAAAATGAGTATCTGCCAATCATCGCATCCCAATCTATATCTCTGGTGGAAGCCTTCTACCACACCAGAGGCCAGTCAAGGCCAGCTCCCAAAAAAACAGGTAATCCCCTTCCCTCTCTGTACCCCACCTCCTACTCCTCACTGAGCATAACCCCAACTGTACCTCCACAACATACCCAGCCCTCACAATTGGCAGGAGTTTCCTATCTCATCAGAGGCCAGAAAAACATCTTGAACTCAAACTATGCCTGCCACTTGAACCCAACCACCTCTGCCCAGCATAACCCCAAATGTCTCATCTCTTCTTGTTACCAAATCCTAGACCATACCTTTGGTGGATGCCTCTTACCACACTACAGGCCAAGCCAGCATACTGAAGCCCAGAGACCAGGCCAGCATCTGAAAAACAGGCAGAAGTCACCTACCCCACCAGAAGCCAGGCAAAGATTCTGAAGCCCAGAGGAACTTAGTCATATCAGATGCCAGAATTACAGGCCCAACTTGGGTGGTAAACCCTTGCTGGATCAGAGGTCATTTCACCATCAAATGTTCATCCCTCAACTCAAGTGAAGACCCTCTACTCAAACACGGAATGCTCAAGCCAGAAGACAAGAAAGGAAATAGAAGAAAACACCAACAAGAAATCCCCCATAACATAAAGACAAATCCAGAATTCAAATTGATACCAAGGCCTATAAAGGCTTTAAATCAGGATGCCTAAATGTCAGTGTAAGAACACAATCAACAAGAGACAGGGAAATATGTCACCACCAGAGACTGATCATTCCAACACAAGTGAAGCTCAAGAAAACAACTTAAAAAAACTAATTTTATCAAGATGATAGTAGTCCATAAAGAAGACACAACTAAATCCCTTAATGAAATAAAGAAAAAGACAATCAAAAGTTGGAGGCAATCAATAAATCCCATAAACAATGTCAATAAAGCCAAGAAAAAAATCAGTTAAAGAAAACTGATAAAACTTCAATACATGAAAATGGAAATAGAAGCAATAAAGAAAACATGAGCAGAGAGAATTTTGGAACTAGAAAATCTATGTAAGGAACAGGAACTATAGATACAAGCATCACCGACAGGATACAAGAGATAGAAGACAGAATCTTGGACATAGAAAATACAATAGAAGAAATAAATACATTGGTCAACAAAAATGTTAAGTGTAAAATCTTTCTGACACAAAATATTTCAAGAAAAATGTGACACTATAAAAAAGTCAACCTTAGAATAATAGGAATAGAAGAAAGAGAAAATTCTCAGCTCAAAGGCTTAGGAAATATTTTTAACAAAATCATAGAAAAACTTTCTCTAATTAATAGAAGGACATGTTTATAAAAGTACAAGAAGCTTACAGAACACCACATATTTGGACCAGAAAAGAAATTCTCCTCACCACATAATAATCAAAACACAAAACAAAAAGAAAAACTTAAGAATATTAAAAGATACAAAGGTATCTTTTGACATTGGTTCTTTGAGAAAATCAACAGGACACCCATCCAAACTAACATAGAGGAATAAATAAAATATCCACTTTAACACAATCAGAACTGAAATTGGGGTCAGAGTAACAAACACCATTCACTAGGTCTTATTTCAAAAACCTGTAAATCACAAAATTGGAAAATCTAAAAGAAATGGACAATTTTCTTGATAGATACAAGTTACCACAATTGAATCAAGATCTGATAAACAATTTAAATGGATCTAAAATCCTTACAGAAATAGAAACAGTCATTAAATTTTCCAAAACAAAAACAGCCCAGGGACAGGTGGTTTTAGCACATAATTCTACCAGACTTTCTTTTCTTTTTTTTTTTATGCCCTCTTGATGGAATTTTAGTAAATTTATTTTTTTTAATTTTTTATCAGTTACATTTTATTAATTCTGTATCCCAGCCGTGCCCCGAACCCTCGTTCCCTCCCAGTCCCTCCCTCCCTCATGACTACTGTGCCCCTTTCCAAGTCCACTGATGGGGGGGACCTCCCCCCATTATCTGATCCTGTTTTATCAGGTATCTTCATTGAGTTCCTGTTAGAAATAGTCCTTGTTCCCCTCACTTTGGGAAACCGATTGGTTACTGAGCTACCACAGGCGACATCTGAGCAGAGGTAGGGTAGTTGCTCTCAAAAGAGGGCCCAGTTTCAGTGCCCATCATGCAGTAGGTGTACTGTGACTGTCAAGTAACCCTATTACGAAGACGACAGTTCCCTCGTCTGTCCTTCATGTCAACCACCAATGTGCTTGGCACAAATACACACAGGCAAGCAAAACACTCATATGTATACACTAAGAAACAATAAATAATTTTTAGATGCTAAATGACATATTAAAAATTATCTAAATCAATAAACTAAATTTATCAATAAAGGAATAAATATATTGATGTGTACATATGCTATATTTCATTATACCTTTTTAATTTTAAGTGTATTATGACACTCTTCCTCTTTCTTTCTCTTTGTACTGATATCTTTTTACAAATACATTCACCTCATTAAATGATGGGAAATCCTCACTATTTCACGACTGAATTATCTATTTATAGATCATATGTCAAACTAAAGTAACATCCTGGCATACAAGGAATTGTGGATTTAAAATAAAAATTTTAAACATTTGTTTATATGTTTATTAATGGATATATGTTTATGTTTCATGTGTTTGTTTATTGCTATAGAAAGAAAAAGTAAGTATTTACTTTCAGAAAATAAGCAAGAATCAAATATCTGTATCACGGGTCAAATTAATGAACGTAATGGAGGGTCAAAATTTATAATTTCTTGCTAAATGAAAGCAAACACTCAGACATGTATACAGATAACTTTCCACATACTACATGTCACTAAACTGTTAGGTCGGTGGGTTACTATTATGTGATCTTTTCCTGGGGAAAGGGATAACCATATACTCAGCCCAGATAGGGGGCACTAACTTAGAGACAGACCAATGGGGCAAAGAATTCCCTTCTACTGTAGATTGGTGAACAATAGTTTACGTAGTATAACTTACATGAGGATGGGAAAGTTATAAGCAGCTGCTCCACCATAGATAAAGGTTTTTCTCTTTTTTCCCAACAAAAGTTCACAGTCTGTACTTACTCATGGAGAGGTGGGACCTCCTGAGCCCATCTGTCCATTCATTAAAGACTCTTTCTGTACCTCATCTTCTGCAGTCTTCTGTGAATAGTCACATTTGCTGCAAGTCCATGAGTGCAATGTCCATGTCGTGCCTGACAAACAACATTCCACAAGTGTTACACAATAGGAAACAATAATATTACAAAACTGGAGTTTTCTACATTCAGGGAGTTTAAAGTTCAGATAGGGTTAGATTTCATGTGTCACCATCTCATTTAAGACATCTGTAACACAAAGATTATATCTTTTACAGACAAAATGCTACTTATTCTAATAATGACCCATGGAGAAGACATCATGAAAAACATCAGTTAAACTAAAGAATTAAAATTAGAAAATGGAATTTTCTTCTTTATTAGGGTAAAATTCAGTATTATTTACAAATATTAATATAACATGAAAAACAGTAAAAATTTGCAATATCATCCACTGTTTTTACATATTTTGTTAGATAATATGTTTTGCTCAGAATGTGTACTCAGAATGTTTTACTCAGAATGTGTAAAAGTTGTCAGTAAATGAGTACAATTTCTGTTTTTACTTAAATTAACTCCTTAGTAGAGCTATATTTTCCAAAGAATCTTCTAGTTGGCTTTTGCAGCTGTTTTGTTTCAACGTGTTCTGTTCACTGGATAATATAATTCCTGTTGCTATTGCTAGAAGAAAGGAACAGGAAAATGGGGTAGCATGCCGGATTTTACCTTCGTGATGTTTTTTGTTTTGTTCATCCATGTAGGCAAAGCTCCTTTGAACTCCATGAATGTTCAGTGTGATGTAGAGATAAAGGGGAGTACAGAGCAATAAGTAAACAAAAAGAGTGAAGGCATGTGCCTCTTGCCTTGAGAGAACTAAGCTTTCAAAGAAGTCATCCTTACCATGACAAACTTAAGACTAAAGGGCAGAATGGCAAAGGAAGATCATGGGAGCACTTCATCAAATAGAATCTGCATCATAGTCTAAAAGAAATATAAGCAACAGAAATCTCAAAAGTTTGCATGCCAAAGCACGACAACTGGTACTTGGGGACTCATAAGCACAGGTCTCAGATATAGTTAATCAATCTTAGAGGTAATTTCACTTTACAGTGTATAAACTAGACTATGATATCAAAGGGCATTATGAAATGAAATTTTATTCTTTAAGGACCAAGTGAACACATAAATATCACACAGAATTACCTCACTAAGTCATGATAAGGACTATTTATTCATTGTCAGCTGTCTCTCTTTGTTTGAATTTTGGTACCTGGGATGTCAGTACTATTGCAAATTTTATATTTTAACAAAATTATCAGTGAATGATTTTTTTTTTCTCAGAAGGCCTCAGGCAAGAAAGCAGGTTCTGTAGAGCTCACAGAAGACACTGGATAATAAGCCACAGTGGGCTCAGACCGCTATGGAGAGAAATAAGCCCAAATGCCTGAAATCAGGAGTGAGATTGAGAGTATGTTTGCACAATAGTGAATATTTGTGCAGTAGACCACTATGCTCTACATTCCTGTGTCAACAAGACTGGTAAGGACATCTCTACAAAGGCTTAATAGGCAGGAATTTAAGAGGTATGCTATAAACCAAGTACTCTGCCTCCTATTGTCAGCCATTAATATTTTTGGTTTGTTTGTTTGCCACTTCACCTGGATTTTCATAAATTCACAGAAGGAGAAGCAACTAGAGAAAATATTGATTACCTACATGCAATAAGCCTTCATTATTTGGTATCCACGTTTTTTTATGTTTTGTTTTTAATGTTTATTTACTTTAAAAAATTATATTTTTATATTTGTCAGCGTTTTATCTACATGTATACACACTAGAAGAGGGACTATGATACCATGGAATTTCCATTCTAGTCAGTTGTAAGGCATCATGTGGTGCTGCAAATTGAACCCAGGTCCTTCTGAAAAATTGAGCCCAGTGCTTCTAACAGTCTTTGAGCAGTCTCTTGAGCAGTCTTTCCAGCCACGGGATACAAGTTCTTAATTGTCTCGTCCTTACTACTTCATGTCTGCTGAAATTTTCACCCATGTATTTCAGCAGGCCTGGAAACAGATAATTCCACAAAGAATCTTACAAGTCTACGCATTCATTCACTGTGTGCTCATAACCCTAGCTCTTCATGATAATCCTGCATTTTCTACCAATGAAGTGGGCTTTCTTTGACTTCTCAGCACTGATCATACAAATAGGCATAAGTGATTGTTTAGCATTAGACTATAGGGTATATACATATCTTCTTCTCAAGAAGTAAGATAGAGTATTTGTACAATGGCAGTCGTGTTTGCTGGAGGCTCGCCATTAGATACAAAGAAAGATGAGAAAACTGACTAGAATGGTGGTTCCATGGGATCACATTTCCTCTCCTAGTATGCATATATGTAGACAAAATATCAATATAATTTTTAAAAGTAAATAAATTTTGAAAACAAAACAAAAAACCAACAACAAAAAACTTGGGTTCCAAATAATGAAGACTTAGGTCATGTAGATAGCCAATACTTCTGAGTGCTTCTGAGAGGTATTGTTTCCCTGTTGAGAAAAGTTGCAGTCTACTTGGGTTAATGTGCCAGCATAAAGATTCTGGCAATGTGAGACCCACCATATCTCGCCCTTTCCAGTCAAGGTGGTTGAGCAAGGGCAACTCTTCCTGCTTCAGAGCTGACTTCAAGCAAAGGCTTTGAAAACTAAGCAGGCAGCCCTAGACGGTGACCACAGCCAGGTAGACAAACACATCCTTCTTCCCATGTCCCAGGATGGAGTGGCTTCTGAAATACGGCTTACATCTTAAAGCTGACCCTTAAGAAAGTCTTGACCACAGTTCTGTTAAGGGCCCTTTCTCCACAACCTCTCCAGCATGTGTTGTCACTTGAGTTTTTCATCTTGGCCATTCTGATGGGTGTAAGGTGATATCTCAGGGTTGTTTTGATTTGCATTTCCCTGATG
>REGO01000250.1:2354579-2372863 GCA_010120015.1 Rhombomys opimus
CCGCGAGATCAAAGGAACATTTCTCTCCTTCCCCAAACAAGTCCCCAGGTGATCCGAAACCAAAGTTTTCACCTCCTGTGATGTTCCCTGTCGGTCTAGAAATCTCCACCGTTGTCTTCCTGGGTTAGAGGTCCTTCCATTCACCAACTCAGAAGTTCAGGTATTCCACCGCTCAGAAATGGTGTGTGCTCGTCGCCATCTTGGCTCCGCCCTCCACCAGTAGTTGTTTTTCAAGTGAGAGTCATTTCAGAAATGTCTGCTCTCCTGCATTCTAAGGAATATTTGTTCTAAATATTTCCCTTTCTAACACACGTGTACTAAAAGATTACCTGGAAAACTTAACAACTCACGTATACCATGTTCCATTTTCATTCCTTCACTGCAATGAATTAGTGTGATGCACAAAGTTTAAAACTGGTCAATATAGTTTTGGACAGTAGGCAAAAGACAGCATGCCAATCTCCATACTCCCTACCAAATAGGGGACTTCTATGATCTTGCTCTATTGATGAAAATTGAAAAATACTTGCCAGGTCAATAGTCACGTGTTAAAAATCAAAACCTTTCATGTCAGAGACAGTCCCTGTTCCCCTTAGTAGGTAACCCACTTGAACACTGCCATAGGCTACATCTGAGCAGTGGCTAGCACTTTGACTGCCTCCCCTGAATGGGGGATCAACCTCACCAGGCCACAGAGGAGGACAAAGCAGCCTCCTGGATAAGACTGGATAAGCTAGGGTCAGATGGAAGGGGAGGAGGACCTCCCCCACCCATGGACTTGGAGAAGGGCATAGGAGGAGATGAGGGAGGGCATAGGAGGAGGAGAGCGGAATTGGAAGGGGAGGAGAGAAGGGTCTACAGTTGGGATATAGAGTAAATAAAATGTAATTAATATAAAAAATAAAAATAAAAAAATCAAAAGCTTTATTGATCTCTTCTTTAAAGACACTAAAAAGGGAAAGTGCATTATCCACAAATTGTGTAGTCTATTTGTATTTTAAATGAACTACATATGCATTGGATTTTCGTATAGTGGGGAACTATTTAATCAGCAGTGGGGCTGGACACTGTGAATTTCCCTCTGTGATTCAGCAATGCTTACAGTGTACAGTCCAGGCAAGACAGGAGGAGAGACACCTAGCTCAAGAATTTGCAATGACTAATTCAGCAAAGCTTTTCGAAGTCAGGGAGAAAGACTATTTCTGTGTATGTTCTCATTCCTTCTGATGAGATTCTTCACAGAATGCCTGAATAACTCACCGTAGTCTGGGACTCTACGTGACACTTAGGAGTCTTAGGACTCCCTTAAAATGAAGGGGTGAGTGTGGCTCCCGTTGACAGCGTCTGGGTAGTCTGGATGGTTCCTTCCCTGAAGGAAGAGACTATGTAGGAGAAGTCATCTCAGTTAGAATATAAAATCCTTTGGATATACGCCGAGGGTGGAGGATATTGGAGGACATGGGAGGATAATGTGATGCAGCTTTTGAACGCATCACACTGGTTATTGCTGCTCTGTTCACAGTAGCCAGGAAACGGAAACAACCTCAACATCCACCAACAGACAGATGGATGATGAAAATGTACATTTACACCAACAAAAATATTCATCTGTTAAGAAAAAAAATATATTGTAGAGATCACATAGAACCTTAGTTTAGTTCTCAGCACATAAATAAGGCTCCTGAATGCAGCCTGCTGTCCAGCTTCAGAGGATCTGACACCCCTGGCCTCCGTGTGTCCTTTCCCAACCGTGCACATGCCCATACATGTACACGTACACGTACACGTACACACACACACACACACACACACTCATATACCTACACATAATAAAATAAAGCTTAAATAGATAAGTTATAAAAATCACAGGCAAACAGATCTAACTAGAAATAGTCATTCTGAGTGAGATAATCTAGACTGAACAAGTCAAATGTTGAATGATTTATCTCATTTATAAATATTAACGGCAAATATTAACATACATGTGTTTCATTTGGAATACCCAGAGAGTTCAAGATATTAGTAAGAAATGTGGGGATAAAGGAGGCTTTCAAGGGAAGGGAGACAGAATGCAGGGATAAGAAAAGCTAAATGGTAATAAAGTTACAGGAAGGGCTAAATTTGGTTAGATTGTGGGAGGATATTATAGAGGAGAGAATACTGGGGAGGGGGGAGCAACAAACACTGAAAATGTTTTGAAAAAGTTATATGGAAACCTACTAATGTATAATTTTTTAAAATACATACATACCTCCTAAAATGCACCACACACATACCCACACACACACACAAAGAGATTAAGCGGAGATGAGATACCCTACAAACAGGAAACAGTGTTTCTAGTGTGTAGTTTCTAGTAGAGACTACACACACACACACACACACACACACACACACACACACACACACCAAACAAACAAACAAACAAACCAAAAAGCCTGATGTTAGGAATGGGTCATATCGTTCTTTTGGGAGTTGTTGGTCAGTGAGCTTCCATAGAACCCAGAATATCACAACCTAGTGCCAATGCTTTCGGTTGACCTTCAAAACTTGATGGTAAGACTCGGTTAGTGAAGAATCCACATACTTGAATCATAGAACATGGAGAAATCAAGCTAGTTTACACTCTTTGGGAAACTTTGTCTCTCACGGCTTGCTTTTTTAGTGCTGAAAGAGGCTCTGTATGCTCCCGAAGGAGAAAAAAAAGCACCAGTCTTACACAGGTGTTAACCCTGTGAGCTACAATAATGACTGTCTTGGTAAGAGTTGCTTATTGGTGAAATAGTAACATAAATATCATGGGAGAAAACAACCACTTTCTGATTAGATTAAAATCCCACTCATGGTATATACTCACTTATAAGTGGATATTAGAAATATAATATAGGATAAACATACTAAAATATGTACACCTAAAGAAGCTAAGCAAGAAGGAGAACCCTGGATATAATGTTCAATCATCATTCAGAAAGGCAGATGGGATAGACATTGGAAGATGGAGAAAACAGGGAACAGGACAGGAGCCTAACACAGAGGGCCTCAGAAAGACTCTACCCAGCAGTGTACTAAAGCAGATGCTGAGACTCATAGCCAAACTTTGGGCAGAATCTTATGAAAGAAGGGAGAGATAAAAGACCTGGAGGGCACAGGAGCTCTACAAGGAGAGCAAAAGAACCAAAAAATCAGGCCACAGGGGTCTTTTCTTAGACTGATACTTCAACCAACAGCTGTGCATGGAGATAACCTAGAACCCCTGCATAGAGGTAGCCCATGCCTGCTCTGCTCAGTGACCAAGTGGATTTCCTAGTAAGAGGAGCAGGGCTTTCTTTGACTTGACAAATTCAGTGGCTGGCCTTTGTTCATCCTCTCCTAAGAGGAGAACAGCCTTACCAGGCCACAGAGAAAGATAATGCAGCCAATCCTGATGAGACCAGATAGGCTAGAGTCAGATGGAAGGGGAGGAGGACCTTCCTTATCAGTGGACTGGAGGAGGGGCATGGAAGAAGAGGGAGGTAGGGCGGAATTGGGAGTGGACAAAGGAAGAGGCTCCAGCTTGGATGTAAAGTGAAAATTAAAAAAAAAAAATTAAAAAGATGATACCTGGTTCCATTATCAGAAATAAGACTGGTCATAAACCCTAAGGTAGAACCTATTACTATCATTGTACTAAATGGAAACAGTATTGTTTTATTGCTGTGAATATACACCATGACTGCAGCACATTTTAAAAGCATTTAATTGGAAGTTTGTTCATAGTTGTAGAGGGATTGTCTATGATCACCATGGCAGGAAGCAGACAGGCATGACCCTGGAAAAGTCCCTGACTGCTTTATATCCTGACTCTAAGGCATCAGTCAGAGAGTGCAAAACTAGGTCTTGTGGGCTTTTGAAACATCAAAGTCCAACCTCAGTGACATACCATCTCTGACTAGGTCATACCTCCTAATCAATCCCAAATAATTCCACCAATTGGGGTTCAAATGTGCAAACATGAACTTATGGGGGCATTCTTCATTTAAATCATGCCAAATAGTAAGTCAGCTCCTTGTTCCTTAATCATTATGATCACAGACTAGTTCATCTATGAATCCCTGTCAAAAAAGCTACTATTTTATGTAGATTGTGCTTACCACAGAAACTTACAACTTGTTATAATACAAAGAATCAGAGACTCTGGGATGATAAGCCTTAAATGGACATCTACATCACAATGCATCAGCCAGTGGTTCAGGTATTGTGGATGAGAACTGATAAAATGTAAGATCCAGAGGCATGTAATAACTACAAGTAAAGTGTGTTTGCCATACATAGCAGGACATGTGCATATATGATTTCCCAGCAGTTGCAATGACATACATAAGGCCTTCACCAGCTCAGGTCAGATAAAATTCCACCATGTTATCTTGAAGTCCTTCCCTATCTGAAGAGTTCTTGGCAATGGATACCAGCTGGAAAAAAATAAATAAAACAATTTGCTTTATATTCCCTGGGAAGTGGACCTCATGCTACGGAAAGTAAATTCTTTCAAGAATGTTTGGGTTGCACAAGCTGGTCTTGATGGGTTAATGAAAAGGGACAGAAATTTGCTTAGATAGGCAAGGAGAATAAATAGATCACAGGGAAGTTGGAAATGTGTGTTAATATGATCAAAATCGATTGTATAAATTTCTCAGTGAATTAATAATAATAAAAATTAGTAGTTAAAATGTTTTCTTTGACTCCTAAATTGTTTTCAATGTAAAAAAAAAAGATTGAGTATTTCTTACTAAAGAGTATTTCCCAAGCCCTCATCAGAAACGATCAAAGTAGAAAAAGAAAGGCATCCCAGATAGTAAAATTAGAGGCTCTGAATCGGTGTGCAACAGTGAGTTATGAACAGTTTAACCGATGAGGAAAGAATGGAAAAGTGTATTCACTGACACAGTGGCAAAGTAAACTTCTACAGCCTGTATTGCCCAAGCTCCTTCTTCCAAAGGCTAAAAGATGGAGCTTGCTATGGTGTTGAAATTCTAGTAGCGTAGCTTGGTTTGTTATTCTCCAGTCTCAAATGTTTTTTTGTTTGTTTGTTTTTTTTTTTACCTTTTATAGCAGTATAATATTAATATTTCTGAGAAAATTCATAAAATTTAAAGTTTCTAATGTTATAATATTTTCTTCAGTTACAAATAAAAAGTTTCTACAATATACACATTTATTTATGTTTATCAGAACATGGTAAAAAGACGACCAATGGTGAACAATGCCTTGGGAAACTAAGAGAGGTTCCAGAGAAAAGGAAGGGGTCCTTTTACCCCAGGTGCATTTTTTTCCCCTCTGGATTGTTCTTGAATGTGATTCTGTGCTTCCTGTAACAAACATTTACAGTCAAATTATTGCATTCATGTTTATTCTTATTGGCTGTCAGAACCCAATCTGGTCAGTGTACCTTGAATCTGAATATGGCCTTTGGTCTTCCTTTTGTGTTTTCCCAGGTACAATATATAGTATCTGCCAGGCACTGTCTTTAAATTGGTCCATCCTAAGAAAGTTCTAGGAAAGGATGCTCTGTTAATATTTAGTATGTGCTCACTAGTATTTATTCATATGTTTTGTTGATCATGATATTTTCTGATCATGTTTTTCTGAACTCAAACAACCTTCCTTGGGTTATTACTTCTCTGTTACATTCAGTTAGAAAGACACTGAAACAGGAATAAGATGGGGCACATTTTCAGACTGTCGTCCCCCTATTCTTTCAGGCCAGAAAATACCAGGTCCATCAGACAAGTTTCATACAGGCTTGGAAAAGTCTACAAGTGTTATGTAAAGTCATCAAATAGAATTGTTTAACATTTCATTTGACAAAAATGGTTTTATAAAGATGTATATGAAACGTGGAGTCCCATAGTTCCCAGTATTATAAATTAATGGATCTTTGAAACAGTGGAGAAGAAATCTGCTTTCCAGTTTGAATACTTTTGTCTAAAATATAAGGATATATAACATACACAATACATTTGATATGTTGTAAATATTGTGTATTTATACAATATAAATGCAATTGTACATTAAACTGAAGACTTTCATGATGGAAGTTCAGAAATTATTTACATATACTGTTGTAAAACATTAGAAAAGTAAATAATCAAAGAAGAATAACTTGTATAAAGTCAACACATATTTTGAAATGAAGTTTACATACCATTTCCTGAGTTCAATGAATCTAACTGAAGATAAAAATGGAACGCTGATGCCATATGGGCAAAAAGATGGGTTTTTGTTTTTGAGATGAACTAAATGTTTATTTCTTTAAGAACATATGTCATGTGTCATTTTACATGGTCCTGTCCAACTAACAGGAGCTTGTAATAAGGTTAATATTTGATGTCATTAATCAACAAAAGATGGGTTATTTTAATGAATAACATAATATTGTATAATATAAAATCATTAAGTAATGATTCAACAAATGGTAAATCACAATTCTATACAGAAAACATCAGATGGCACCTTCTCATATATAAAATCAATTCTTCATATTTGAGTAGGTTTATACAAATTATTAAATATATTTAACATTAGTGATATCAAAATAACTAAAACAAAAATTAATTGATATATTAAATAGGTATCAGTTTTAATTTAGGGACTATGGACAAATTTGCATGAACAGTTTGTAAATTATCATGATTTAAAGTGGAAAATGAAGCCAGTCATTTAAATAATTTTTCTTATGTTTACTCCCACATGTCAAATATAAAATATTTGACTCAAAATAAAACTATTTTTTTCTTGTTTCTAACCTATAAGGTGAACTGTTATTGCTTTTCTCATCAAATTCTAAGACCATTGTTCTTTACCTAGTAGCATTTTTATTATTTTTTATTATTATACTGTTGATATTTTAAAAATTTATTTCAGATACTCTTTTAGAGGTTTTACTTATCCCTGTATTTACAAATAGTTGTGTTTCTCTTATGTGCTTTATTTAAGATTAAGCACATCCTTCTTTTATTTCTTAAATCTTTACACTATTGAAAAGTATGTGTAGTTGTCAAAGGTTATCCTTTTTAATTTTTGTAATGTAGACATACAGCCTGTTCAATGCAAGCAATTTTTATGTTCCCATATAAAAACTGTATAAAACAGTAAGAAGTACTGAAACATCCTCAGTCATAGCACAGTCCTGAGCAGTATTATCTCTAAATTCTTTAAACTCATCTGGTTTCCTCCCAGTGCACTTCCCAGAGGTACTTGCATTTTGAAGCTTTCCTTGTTGAACTCCCTCGGTTGCTCTCTCCTGGACATCTGCCCCTGTCTGAATACCCCAATTTTTCCTCCTCCCCGGGCTACCAGGAATTCCACCCCCATTCTCTCCTCTGCTCAGCTATTGGCTATAAATTATTTTATTGGCATATTAGAGGACAATTGGGGAACAATGTTTATACAGCATTGAAACAGAAGATTCTCAGAAGAGGGATTGCAATCAGATTTGGGGGAACGGAGTACAAAAATGAGCATTTGAATAACTCAATATAATCTTATGCCTACAATTACTCATGTCAAGTATTTTATATGCTTTCATAATTTTTCATTTGTATTTAGAGTGAAAGAGCACACAGGGCTCAGTGCAGTGTGGAGTTAGGAACTGTCAGTTCTTTCACTCTACAGTGTTGGTCTTGGCATTGAACTTCGCTTGTCAGTCATGGAATCAAGCACCTTCTCCTACTGAACCTTTTTGCTTGGTATGTCAAATAGTGTATTGTTTGCCTCATAGTTGTTTTAGAAAGCTATAAATTTCAAACAGTTGAAAATGTATTTTAGCTATAATCATTAGACATTCTATTATACATACCACTATATTTTTAAACTAATAACTTCATTGTATTTTTCTTTGCCCATGTTTTTTTCTCATTTATTTATTTTATTCACTTTACATCCTTGTAGCCCTTTCTTCCTCCCCTCCCAGTCCCAACCTCTTTTTATTTCCCTTCCCTCTCCCCCTTTTCTCCACGTGTTTTTCTCCCAAATTGTGAGAAAGAATAAATAATGTAAATATATACATGCTATAAATGAGGGATTTGCTGTGAAGGTTTATTCTTTTGCAATCTAGGCAATATATTTTATATTATCTCACATTCCACATAAAAGTTCTTTTTTCATTAGGAATTCCTTTCCAATTAAATATGTTCATTTGGTTAATTGCTTAATTATGCTGGGCGTGGGTGCTAGTACATGATGATCGCCCTGTGTTTGTCTATTATAGACCTCAATGCATTTGAGGATGGGAACAGGTGACTTTTTTTTTTTTCTTTTATTTATTTATTTATTTATTTATTTTTTTCCACTTAAATTTTTCTTTACTGGAAAATTCACATTTACAATTTTCACTTCAGTAATACGAATTTAATAACATTAGTAAATATTAACTTATTATTAATTCTACACTTACAATTTTTAAAGGCATGTACACTTAAATGCCTGTTAATGTAGCTTAATATTAAAGCAAAGAACTGAAAATTCTTAGATGGACTTTTTAATCCCATAAACATAAAGGTTTGATCCTGGCCTTATAGTTAATTCTAGGTAAGTTTACACATGCAAATCTCCATGAACCTGTGCCTAATCCCTTAGAATTTATTTTCTATTTATTTATTTATTTATTTATTTTTATTACATTTTATTAAATCTGTATCCCAGCCCTGTCCCGAACCCTCATTCCCTCCCAGTCCCTTCCTCCCTCCCTCATCACTACTGTGCCCCTTTCCAAGTCCACTGATAGGGGGGAACAGGTGACTTTTAAGGAAGGTTTACCTCAATGTGTAATTTGTTTCACAGTATTATTGTAAAAATGAAAGAATGATGTTCGGTATTTTTATTCATCTTGATTTTTCACTAGACATCCTGTGGATGATGGATACATTAATAAATTTTTTAGTTCCTGGCAATGTCCTGTGGCAAAAGCCTGCATGTAAAAACTCTTCCCATTAACCCATAATTAATTAATCAATAGAGGTTTTAAAATGTGAAAGAAAAAAAAAACCCTCCCAAATGCCCCAGAGAATATTTAACGTTTACTGGAAAAATAGTAAAGAAGCAAAATAATAGAGAAATGTGAAAAAAAAAGTGATATTCACAGTCATGTTAGAAAGTAGGAATGCATGTGTTACAAAATGTAGCATGCCTTTTTGTGATTAGCTATTCTAAAATGGCGGAGAGGGGTGAATAGTCACAGAAATATACACAATTTAAGAAAGCAGAAAAATAGAACTAAAAAATAAATATTTACTTCTGAGTGTAAAATTATTACTGTTTTAAAGAAAGCCATCTCAAAGAATAGAAGGGACACAGATGGATCTATTAGCAAAGTGCATGCTGCCATCCTGAGGCCCCGAATTCCCCACTCAGAATCCATGGTTGGGAAGGTAGAAATTAATGCAGAAAGACATGTTGCCCAACTTTCAGCTTTGTAAACTGTGTCCTCAAAAACTTGGTATAACTTTGAAAACAATTCCTAAGTCTTAACTATATTTTATTAGAATTGGAAGGGTAAATGAATTTAAATTATTTTGGAGTGAAATGCAAATCTCATAAAACAATTAAACCATCACCAACCTTTCAACTCAGTGGAAAAGTAAAGTGTTTATCTGATGATTGGAAAGCTGGTAACACGAAGAATTTTGAAACAGAACAGCTTGAAAGCATATGTATCTTTCAAGAGCTCCAAAAGTCATTAAATTCTTGATTTTGGGCAGGAGGTGACTCAATAACTACAAGTGAAACTATTTTTTTTTTCTCATTTAAAAAGTATGAAACAAATTAGAGGACTACTGTAATTCCCCAGATATGTGACGATTTGTAGCTCTAACACCTTGGATATTTTCTCTCTTTGAACAGGTTGTTCTGGAGTCCGCACAGAGATGCTAGGTGTGGAATTTTTGTTTATGGACAGAAACCACTCCCAATGCTTTGAGAATCACTGATGGAAGGCTTCTGTGGTGTGAATTCTCAAGCTAATATGTCCTGAGGTAATAGTATTCAGCTAGATTGTGGAAAATCATGGTTGATTTCCATTGTCTGACTAAATAAGGAAAACTTCTTATCTGAAAATTATAAATGCCAAAGACAAAATTTTGTTTTCAAACCTAACAATTACATATTGAGCCAGATGCCAGCTAATCATTAAAACACAGGCAATCTCCCTTCTCAAATTCAGATTCTCATTCCACTTGTATAGTTTTTCTCTGATATCTTCTTGCCTTTGTTTTCATTTTTCTGTCACCTCGATGTTTACTACAGATACTAAGCCTGTTTTAAAAATTAATGTTATAAGTGAAGCTGGCAGACTGCAATTATTTAAGCATTTCTGTATTTTATAACTGAAACAGAACAGACTGCAAAATATCACTGCTTTCAGAGGCTCTTTGAATGTGAAATTCACATAGGATCTTGGAGATTTAAATTAAATGAAGCCAATCACATACGAGATAAAAGTAAAGTATTTATATTTCCATATTTTGGTGAGGGAAGAGCAGATGGCTTATGGAGTACTCTGGAGATGTGAAGTTGTGCAGTCTAAATAAGAGTTTACCAAGAATAGAAAGCAAAGGCAGTAACTATGCAAGAACTGATTTGCAATGCAGAAGGTCAACCATCTGCGAGGCCCGTTCTACTTTTTAAGGATGTTCAGAATAAATATGAGATAATCTATCATATCCTGGTATGTCGTAAAACCCTGATTCTAAACTGACCTTTACCCTACCTGTATACTGCATGCCACTTTTCTTCTTTCATAAATTCCCAATATATTAACTGCTATACAGTAACGCCTATCGAGCAATACTTCCAGGAAAAACAGAATAATAGATTCTATCTATATATTTCTCCTTAAAGACAGGTATCAAAATTTTAATTTTAATGTTAGTATCCAACTTGTATTGAAGCAACCTAAAAATTGCTTAATTCTTGAAAAAAATATTCATTTTGCAACACTAACTAAAAGGTTTTATTTCTTTCCCTTGAGAGAAGAGAATTTGAAACTAGAGAAAAAGGCTATTAAAAAATAACATGTAAAATGTTTTCTGTGCTTAATCACTTTTGTAGAGTCTGAACAGTTGATGCATTTTATTCAACACTGTGAGTAAAAAGTCTGTTTACTTTCTTTTATGCTCCATAATTATTGGTGAGAATCATGTATTTTGAATGGTGAGAAATTGAGTTTCTTATTTTTTTGACCAGGTCTTCCCATCAAGTGAAATTTTCAAACTACATCATCTGTCTAATCCCACTTTGAAATTCTTGTAATTGCTTTTATAAAACAAGACTTCTTACACATTATCTTCTGTCCAATCACAGTCCTGAGCTCCAATGACCAATGAGATCTGGAGGGGTTGATGAATGGCTGAAAGCAATAGATGATGCACTGGATTCCCAGACCAGCACATCTTTACTCATATCCAGAACCCAAAGGAACATATACTCTGCTGAAAGGCTACTAAGGTGTCATTATTTTTCCTGGAAGTGGAGTGATCTCTGGATACTGAACATGAGGAGCTGTTATCAGTGAGTGTGGAATTAGTTGGGATGGCCTGTTCTGAAGACCCTGGGCTTTGTAACATCAGTAGTGACACTTTTAAAAATGGGTTGACCTCCATGTGTTCCGTATCCTCCTCCACAAAAGGCAGAGGATAATGGAATCATAGGGCTTTCAGCACCAGGGTTTTCAGAAAGATGAGGTGACTCAGCATCTGTAAAATAATTAATACAGATCTTGGTACATGAGCAGACTATATAACAGTTAGTTAAGAAAACACACATTTGGTAAATATGGACTTCCTCCAATGACAGCAACAAGTGTGTGTATGTATTTGTGTATGTGAAGCCAAGTTTACAATCTTGCTTAAGTTTATGTAATATGCAAGTTGAAATATTTTTGCTAGCAAGACATGATTAAGCTCTGAGTCATCTTTTGGATTGAAAACCTACCCATGCTATGCTGCAGGATCATACCTCCTCATATATTGAAATAAATTGGATGTCAGGTCATTTATAACTTACCGTTACTTTTGTATTTAAAATACAATTTCCTTAAGAATTCTATTTTAAGTATATATATATATATATATATATATATATATATATGTTCTAAATGTTTTGCTTGAAAATATGTATACACTGTACCTCAAAATCAAACTAATTACCATTCACTCCTTACCTTGGTTAAGTTTTGATTTAATACATTTTAGCTTCCAATATACTTACATAATTTCCCCATCCTTTTCTTCTCTTCACTCCCACTATGTCTCTGACCTTCATTCCCTCCCGTGTTTGTCCCCATCTGTCTCCTTCTAAAATTGCTGAGCATTGTTCTTGGATTACACACACACAGACACACAGACACACACACACACACACACACACACAGACACACACAGACACACACACACACACACAGGCAGAGCAACAGAGAGACAGAGAATTAGCCTATCTCAGGGTTGAGTCCCTTAATTAGCTGTTTAATTTAAAGTGGTCAGCCTAAAATTATACAAATACAAACAACAAAAACAGACTCAATGAGTTATATTTAGGTACCCGTGTGTTTGTGTATGTGCACGCATGTGTGTGTATCCTGATACTTGGGCAGACGGCTCCAAACTAGAGCTATAAGCTATTTAACAAAATCCACTGTACCAAGAATTAAACCCTTCATTTGACTTTTTGGTCATAGTATTCCAACCGACCCCAAAAACAAAGTTATTGTTATTGCCCTTGCTTGACTCTTAGAGGCGAAGTATAAGTAGGTACTTTCTAAAGACAGGACAGAATATGTTGAAACATAGGGCTCAGATTTTAAAGGTACATCAATCCTGCAAGCCTCCTCCCTCTACTCTAACCTCCTTAATGTCAGAAAGTACTACACAGACTGCTAAGGGAGGGGCATAAGCAACAGTCTTATCTATCTGTGTTATCTATGAACCACAGCACTGATTCGCTTTTGTTATCAACACAACTTGGAATCACCTGGGAAAAGGGCTCCTTAATGGAAATATTGATTCTTTTGGATTGGCCTGTGGTCATATCTGTGAGAGCCTGCCTGGATTGACGACAGACGTAGAAGGCTCTGACCGTCTGTGGGCAGCACCATCACTGTGTTGGCCTGAATACACAAGCAAGCTTTCAGACAGACAGCTAGAGTGAGGTAGCTATTAAGCAGCATTCCTTCATGGCTTCTGCTATAGTTCTTGGCTCGACTTCCCTCAGTGCTATCCTATGCCCTGAGAGAGTAAGTCAAATAATCCCTTTCTTCATCAAGTTGCTTATAGTCATGATATTTAAACAAAGCAAAACAACAAACTGGAACATTCCTGTAGATATTTTTTTGTGTTAGTGAAAAACAAACTTTTCCATTTAGCAACATTTAAGAATGCAATGGAGTACTATTAACTATAGTTTCTACAAGGTGAAATTCAAAGAAACTACAATCCATTGAAAAAGATATGTGGGCTCATGAACTGCATAGATATTTTATGAAATAGCATAATTAACCGAAATAGGGAATAATCATTAAATTCCCATAGAAAATCATACTACCTCGACATTAAAGAAAAAGACATTACACAACAAAACATTAAAATACAATACGGTATTAGTAATAAAAGCAGAATGGCACATATACTTATGTGTGATATGATCCAGTAATAATATTTCTTGGTAATTATACAAAATAATTCAAATTAATATTTTGAAAGAATATCTGTAACACTTATCAAGTATGCATTTCTAATAATACCCAAGATGTATAAATGAGTCTATCAAATGGTAAACAAGAAAATAAATGGTGGTACACATCAACAAGGGGTTAATATATAACCATGAAATAAATAAAATTATGTCATTTAGAAATCATGAATTCAAATGAACATAAAAGATCATTGAAATAACTACACCACAGAGAGGACACCAATTTTGTCACTTGTGTAGAATTTTAAAAATGTAAAATAGTGGTTACCAGGTTTATAAGGTTATACTTAAGCATTAAAGTGTAAGTTTTAGAGGAGAAAATAAGCTAAGACATCCTTATTATTAAATAGATGGAAAAAAATTAAGAATTATTTGAGTAAATCCATGAATCCTCTGCTAGGCTTTCTATCCTGTTTCATTGGTCAGAATGTTTGTTCTAGTCCAGAGCCATGCTGCTTTGATTCCTAATACTCTGTAATATATTTTCAAGAATAGTGATGTGATAGATTCATTTTTTTAATTAAATTTAATTTTTTATTAGTTACATTTTTAAACTTTGTATCCCAGCTGTATCCCACTGCCTTAGTCCCTCCCAACCCCAACCTCCCTCTCTCAACTCCTCCCTGCCCCTTTCCAAGTCCACTGATTGGGGAGGACCTCCTCCCCTTTCATCTGACCCTGTTTTATCAGGTATCTTCAGGACTGTCTGCAAAGTCCTCCTCTGTGGCCTAGTAGGACTGCTCCTCCCTTGGGAGGTGGGGAGGTCAAAGAGCCTGCCATTGAGTTCCTGTCAGAAATAGTCCCTGTTCCCCTTACTATGGAAAACCGATTGGTTACTGAGCTACCACTGGCTACATCCAAGCAGAGGTTCTAGGTTATATCCATACATGGTCCTTGGTGGAGTGTCAGTCTCAGAAAAGATCCCTGGGCCCAGATATATTTGGTCCTTGTGGAGCTCTTATCCTTTCCATGTCATACTAATTCCCCCTTGTTTCGTATGGCTTTGTCAAATGCTTTTTCGGCATCTAAGGAGATGATCAAGTGGTTTTTTGCCTTCAGTTTGTTTATGTGGTGGATTACATTGATGGATTTCTGTATGTTGAACCACCCTTGCATGCCTGGGATGAAGCCCAGTTGGTCGTGGTGGATGATATCTTTGATGTGTTCTTGGATTCATTTTGCAAGTATTTTATTGAGTATTTTTGCATCAATGTTCATAAGAGAGATAGGTCTGAAGTTCTCTTTTTTTTTTGTTAGGTCCTTGTGTGGTTTAGGTATCAAAGTGACTGTGGCTTCATAGAATGAGTTTGGTAGTGTTCCTTCTGTTTCTATTTTGTGGAACTGTTTGGAGAGAATTGGAGTTAGCATTTCTTTGAAGGTATGGTAGAATTCTGCACTGAATCCATCTGGCCCAGGTCTTTTTTTCAAAGGGAGACTGCTGATAACTGCTTCTATTTCCTTGAGGGATATAAGACTATTCAGTCTTTCTACCTGATCTTGACTTAATTTTGGTAGATGGAATCAAGAAAATTGTACATTTCTTTTAGATTTTCGAATTTCTTGGCATATAGGTTTTTGTAGTTCGACCTAATGATTGTTTGGATTTCCTTGGTTTCTGTAGTTATGCCGCCTTTTCATTTCTGATTTTGCTGATTTGGATAGTTTCTCTCTGTCTTTTAGTTAGTTTGGCTAAAGCTTTGTCTATCTTGTTGATTTTCTCAAAGAACCAGCTCTTGGTTTCATTGATTCTTTAAATAGTTTTGTTTCTAATTGATTGATTTCAGCTCTGAGTTTGATTATTTCCAGCTGTCTGCTCCTCTTGGGTGTATTTGCTTCTTTTTTCTCTAGAGCTTTCAGTTGGGCCATTAAGTTGCTTGTATGAGATGTCACAAATTTCTTCTTGAAGGCACTTACTGCTATGAATTTTCCTCTGAGCACCTTTTTCACTGTGTCCCATAAATTAGAGTATGTTGTACCTTCATTTTCATTGAGTTCTAGGAAGTCTTTAATTTCTTTCTGTATTTCTTCCTTAACCCAGCTATCATTGAGAAACAAATTGTTCCATTTCCATGTGCTTATAGGCTTTTTTATAATTCCATTGTTGTTGAGGTCCAGCTTTAGTCCACGGTGGTCAGATAGAATATAGGGGATTATTTCAATCTTCTTGTATCTGTTGAGGCTTGCTTTGTGACCAACTATATGGTCTATTTTGGAGAAGGTTCCATGAGGTGCTGAAAATAAGGTATACTCTTTTCAGTTTGGGTGGAAAGTTTTGTAGACATCTATTAGGTCCATTTGATTTAGTACCTCTGTAAGTGCCTTTGTTTCTTTATTAGGCTTCTGTCTAGATGATCTGTCTCTTGGTGAAAGTGGGGTGTTGAAGTCTCCCACTATCTAGGTGTTGGGATTGATGTGTGATTTAAGTTTTAGTAATGTTTCATTTATGAATGTAGGTGCTCTTGTATGTTGGGCATAGATATTCAGAATTGTGATGTCCTCTTGGTGGATTTTTCTTTTAATGAGAATGTAGTATCCCTCCTCATCTTTTTTGATTAATTTTGGTTGAAATTCTATTTTATTAAATATTAGGATAGCTACCCCAGCTTGTTTTCTGGGTCTGTTTGATTGAAAGACATTTTTCCAGCCCTTTACTGTGAGGTAGTGTTTATCTTTGTTGCAGAGGTGCATTTTTTGGATGCAGCAAAATGTTGGATCCTGTTTCCCCACCCATTCTGTTTGTCTGTGTCTTTTTATTGGAGAGTTGAGTCCATTGATGTTGATAGATTATAGTGACCAATGAATGTTAGTTCCTTTTATATTTGAGTCGGTGGTCTTACTATGTTTCATTGCTTGTTTTCTTTTAAGTTTTTGGGGGTATTATCTGTATGCTATGTTTTCTTGGGTGAAGTTGTTTTCATTGGATTGGAGTTTTCCTTGTAGTACCTTCTGTAGGGCTGATTTGCTGAGTATATATTGCATAAATTTAGTTTTGTTGTGGAATATTTTCTTTTCTCCATCTATGTTGATTGAAAGTTTTGCAGGGTATATTAGTCTGCGTTGACATTTGTGGTCTCTTAGAGTCTGCATGACATTTGCCCAGGCCCTTCTGCCTTTCGTAGTTCCTGATGAGAAGTCCAGTGTGATTTTGATAGGTCTATCTTAGTATATTACTTGGCCTTTTTCCCTTGCTGCTTTTAATATCTTTTCTTTGTTCTGTAGATTTAGTGTTTTGACTATGGTGAAGTGATGTGTTTCTCTTCTGGTTAGTCTATTTGGTGTTCTGTAGGCCTCTTGTATATATATGGACATCTGTTTCTTTAAGTTGGGAAAATTTTTTTCTATGATTTTCTTGAAAATATTTTCTGGAACTTGGAGCTTGGAGTCTTCTTTTTCATCAATTCCTATTATTCTTAGATTTTGTCTTTTCATGGTGACCTTGATTTCTTTGATATTTTGTGTTTGGGGCTTTTCTGATTTTACTTTTTGTGTGTGTGTGTGTGTCTGTGTGTGTGTGTGCTCCAGTCAAATTTTTTTACAAAACCAGATGGCAAGTTGGATTTGGCCCATGGTTTGTCAACCCCTAAGAGCCGCTAGAATAGAATCTTAGAAGATTTGTTCAGAAACAAATTACACATTAGTCATATAATATATTATAGTATAATACTAAACATCATCATCAAGAGTCCTTGTGGCAGGACCAAATATATCTGGACACAGGGGTCTGAGACTGATTCTCCAACCAAGGACCATGCATGGATATAATCTAGAACCCTGCTCAGACATAGCCCATGCAGCTCACCATCCAACTGGGTTACCCTAGGAAGGGGAACAGGAACAGTCTCTGACATAAACTCAGTGGTTGCCTCTTTGACCTCCTCACTCCCCGAGGGAGGAGCAGCCTTGCTAGGCCACAGAGGAGGACATTGCAGCCAGTCCTGATGAGACCCGATAAACTAGGGTCAGATGGAAGGGGAGGAGGACCTCCCCTATCAGTGGACTTAGAGAGGGGCAGGGAGGAGATGAAGAGGGTGGGATTGGGAGGGAAAGAGGGAGGGGCTACAGTTGGGATACAAAGTAAATAACCTGTAATTAATATAAAAATAAAAATTATATATATATAAGAAATAAAAAAAATGATGTCCTTCTGGCTAGGCAGGTGGGCAAGGCTTCTGGCTAAGGTCCCTCAGTAAGTATGCCCTGTATCTATGCTCACAAAATAGCGTATTTTGGCATTCATGGTTCCCTAGGCTGTTTAAGCTGTGGGCTGGCTCTCCCCAGGGTCAGAAGATTGTTCAAGGTTCCTGAATAAACTGCATTGAGAAGAACAAAAAAGAAAAAAAAAGATCAGAAAGAAGGAGAGGAGGACCTCCCCTATCAGTGGACTTGGGGAGAGGCATGCATGCAGAAAGGGGGGGAGGGTGAGACTGGGAGGGGAGGAGGGAGGGGCTTGTGGGGGGATACAAAAGGAATAAAGTGTAATTAATAAAAGTTAAATAAAAAAATTAAAAAAAAAAACGCTCTTGTTCTTCACTGCCACCCAGAGGTTGAAGGTAAGTCCCTATTGC
>REGO01000250.1:2372873-2404736 GCA_010120015.1 Rhombomys opimus
AAAAGATCAGAAAGAAGGAGAGGAGGACCTCCCCTATCAGTGGACTTGGGGAGAGGCATGCATGCAGAAAGGGGGGGAGGGTGAGACTGGGAGGGAGGAGGGAGGGGCTTATGGGGGGATACAAAAGGAATAAAGTGTAAAAAAAAAAAAAGAACCTCCCAAATGCATATGTTCAAATCTTATTCCCCTGTACCCATGAATATGACCTAGAAAAATATTTTTTGTAGCTTTCCTCCAAACTCACTGATTTTACTTTTGCTTTGAGAGAAGTATCAATTTCTGCAAGTGTATGTTCAGCTCCAGATATTCTCTCTTCCATCTCTTGTATTCTGTTGGTGATGCTTACCTTTGTGGTTCCTGATCTTTTTTCCAAGTTCTCCAGCTCAAGGGTTTTCTTGGTTTGTATGTTCTTTATTGATTCTAATTCTGTTTTCATGCCTTGCACCATTTCCTTCATGTGTTTGAATGTGGATTCCTGTCTCTCTACAATGGTCTCTATTTTTTTGTTGTTGTTGTTCATTTCTTCTCTATATGCCACTAATTGTATCTCTACTTGTGCCTCTATTTGTTTGGCTATGTTTGCCTGTGTTTCTTTAAGAATTTTTTCATTTCCTCTTTCTTTCCCTTCAACTGACTGGCCAAAAATTTGATAGATTTGTTCCTTTCCTCTTCAACTGTCTGAATTTGCATGGCTATTGCTCTGAGAGAATCATTTGTTTCCTCTTTATGAGCCTCAAATAATTGGGTAAGCATAGTTTTAAAGTCATTTTTCTGTGCTTCTGATGAATTGGAGTATCCATCAATTTTGGGGGTTGCTGGTGAAGTCATGATGTTCTGAATTATGTTGGATGTGTTCTTTTGCCTACCCCTGGCCACTGGCTTCTCTGAAACCTTTCCTGTTTGTTTTTTGATTCTGCAGTTCAGACTGGTACTGTCTCTCTCTGGCGTCTGGAGAGTTCTTCAGGAAGCTGAGAGAGGTGCAGTGGCCTCAGCGTGTGCGTTGATGGACTAGCTGTACCTCATGTGATGTTCCCTGTCGTTTAGGAAGCCTCACCATTGTTTTCCTGGCTTCAGAGGTCCTTCCACTCACCAACTCAGGCACTCAGCTCTTCCACAGCTCAGAAACTGTGTGTGCTAGTTGCCATCTTGACTCAGCCTCCTCCCCTGATATATTCAATTTGATAGTTAGAATTTACATGGTGGAAAAACAGAAATGATTCCTGCAAGTTTCCAGGTGATATCACTATGTGTCTTGTAGAAGAGAAGTAATATAGTACTAAAAAATGAGAGGGCTTAACATGTATGCACACTCCAGCAAAGTCAACACACTGCAGTGGAAACTGTGTTTTAACTAATATCTATTAGTTTACAAATACAGCAGAATGTTTAGGAAGTGGGATAAGGATAGATGGTACAGAATCTTTACTGAAATCCTGTCAACATCTTAATTTCTTATCAGTCAGTTATTACTATATTTACTATAAATGCATTGTTTTGTTGGTTTACAAATAACTCAATACAAAGCCCCTGCAATCACATGGGCATGGCTGGGGACGAGGGTTCCTGTGCTTTCTAAGTCGGTTTTGGTAGGCTGGAGACAAATGATTTCAAAGTGTATTCACCATGTGTGTGACCAATCTCCATTTCCTGAAGATGGAATTCTATACCTACTCTCTCTTTCTCCCTCTTCCTCAACTTCACTGAACCTTTCCCTTTCCCACTTTCTTCCTCTCCCACCTGAAATCCACCTTCCTTTCTCTTTCCTGAAGCTGATCTATGCTATGTGTTTTTATGTCTATTTTGTTAGCTGATAACAGATGAATAAAACTTTCAGAAATGACTCAACTCAGAAGAACTTTGGCATTCCATAATTTAATATTTGTTTTTAAGTTTGTAATTTTATATAAATGTCTTTTTATAAGTACTAGAAGCCTTTGAAAGTTTGCTTTATTTTAACTTTAGCAAACAGTCTTAACAGGATCTGTGAATCTGCCAATCTCATGAGAGAATGAAGCATGAACTGATTTGTAAAATGCCATATTATGACTAACTTTTACTTGTGGGTTTCCCTTCTGATTCAGGCTAGTTTAAGAATCTGAAATTCTATAACATCTGCTTTAAGTTTATAAAGTATTGTCTTGCTGGGGGCTGGAGAGATGGCTCAATGGTTAAGAGCACTGTGTGTTTATCCAAAGGACCCGGGTTCAATTCCCAACACCTACATGGCAGCTCAAAACTGTCTGTAAACTGAATTCTGAGGGATCTGACACCTTCATAGTAATGCATAAGAAATAAAATTAAATAAATTTACAAAAAGAATTGTCTTCTCCTTTTGTATGTAACAATGACAGATGACCCCTTTAACACTGTACACATTATCTACCTATTTATCCATCCATCCATCTATCTATCTACCTAACTATCTATCACCCATCATTTTATTCCACAGGATGTTGCCACTGGCCATTATTCAAGTAATTCTATATTCTCCAATATAGTACTGGTAATGAATTTGTATGTGTTTAAATTAACTGAGAACTCTACCTGGCGAAGGAAAACATTATGATAGGACTCACAATCCACTATGATATGGACACTATTAATAATGACAGTGACTCCTAATTTTTGTTTTCAATATCCAATATCACCTTTTTGTCTCTTGCAATTATCATCTAAATGCTCTTGATGCCCAAAGTTAAGTAGAGCTTTTGATCTTCACTGCAGTGCCTCAGAGCACAATTGTTCTGACATTCAGAGAGTTTCGAATTTCTTTTTGTGTGTGTGTGATTATGAAGAGTCTCAAAGGTATCTTAGCACAAACATCTAAGCTGCTTTGTCTCTCAGTAAATTTTTGAAGCTTCTGTACTCTTCTCAGCAGACAAGTAAGAGAAACTGCAGTGTAGTTCTTACTGAATTAGATATCATCTTCGATTACAGAAGCAGGTTTTAAAGGTAGTGGGGAATTTTTTTCTGTGGACCTACTCAAAGTTTCAGAACAATGAAGTAGGGGTGTCGTGTGACAAAATCAGGGAAGGGAGACTTGCCTGTGCAGTGTGTAAGGCACAAAGACACGTGTCCTCCAAGAAGCAGCTAAGTATGTTACCGTAATGACAGGATCAATTGAGCCGTGGAATCAAAAGATCCCTTATGTGTTTTCACTGTGTTCTTTACAGTCAACCAGAATCAAAGAGACCAGAACTTGTGAAGGCTTCTAGCTAAAAAGAATCTTGTTCAATAAAATCATTTTAAATTTCTAACCAAAATATTTGAGATTACTGCTATCACAGACATTCTAAGTCATGGACGTCATCTCCAACACGTTTTTAAGCAAAGACAGATCTACTGATGAACACAGCTAGAAAGTAACCTTAAACACATATTGATATTTGTTAAAATGCTTTTTAAAAGATGCAAAAATAAATTTTCATTATAATAAAAAAGTCCTCAAGTCACTGCTCTCCCATCTCCCTCTTACTGCTGTTTGTCTCTAACCCACCATTTATGATTTATTGTCCAAGTTATCCTGTCCTGGAGTGTCAGTAAGGATAGAGACCTAGGTGTTTTCAGAATGTAAACTGTGGGTGAATAATATGCTTCTTTACTCATTTTTTTAATCAACTCTAAATAGCACAACAATAACAACAAAAATCAACAGAAAAAGAAAGCTGATGTCCAATTTAGCATATCTCTAAGACCATGATTCTGTAACTTCACTTTAAAAAGACACTTGCAAGAATTCAAAATTTATAAACATGCTTCTGCAGATTATACGATTTAGTTGTTTTATGTGCCTGCAACATTAAGCCTTTAGATGAAGTAATGGTAGCTTTGTGACTTGGATTATAACTTCCACCTTGCCAAGTTTTCATGGACACTGTCCTAGTCAGGGTAATTATTGCTGTGATGAAATACCGTGACAAAAAATAAAAATAAAAACAAGTTTGGATAGGAAAGGGTTTATTTAGTTTATGCTTCCACTTCACAGTTTATGTTTCCTCCTTTCATCACCAAAGGAAGTCAGAACAGGAACTCAGGCGGGGTAGGAACCCGGAGGCAGGAGCTGATAGAGAAGCCGTGGGACAGTGTTGCTTACTGGCTTGCTCATCATTGCTTTTTCAACCTGCTTTCTTATAAAACCTGGGACTATCAGCTTAAAGGTGTCAACACCTGCAATGGGCTTAGACTTCCCCTTTAGTCACTAACTAAAATGCCTTACAGGTTTGCCTACAGCACAATCTTATGGAAGTATTCTAATAATTGAGGTCCCCTCCTCTCATATACTTTAGGTTGTGTCAAATTGACATAAATTTATCCAGCACAGACATCTAGAAGGCATCTGTTCAATGAAATATGTGTTCAATATGTCCCTTCCATTTTCTTTCATCTGAAGACCACAAGAAAAAAAAAGAGTCTCCTGGTTTGATTTGTACTGAAAACTCTGTGGCCAGCATGCATCAGGCTTTTGGTGGCAGAATAGACATGGTAGATAATTTAAGGTTGACATGTTTAACAGAAAAAAAATATTTAATGGCAGAAGGTGACTGTCTTCTATGTTCTTCAATGTAAAAAGAGTAAGAATTCCATGCCTGTGGCAACTACCTGCCATACCACAAAATAACACAATAAGTAATAAAAATAAAAATTAATGAACCTTCTCAGAAAATCAGAGAACCCTTTTTCATTAAGAGCTGAAAAAGAAAGATACTAAACTAATTGTCTCAAAGACAGAAAAAAATATATGTAGGAAAATGGGTGGATCTTAGAACAATTTACAAATGGGACAAATATAATCATAACACATGAACTTCTCAAAGAACTTATAAAGCAGAAACAGTTTCCATGGTATTTTTGTTTCCTTTCCAATTGTAGTAAGTATATTAAAGAGTTTCATCTTATGCCATTTTAATTTGTGTTGAAATTTAAGAAAATGACATCTAACAGTAACATATCTACAGTGGCACAGGTTTCACTTCATTAAAAGTGTAACAGAAATAATGACAAGAAAATCCCTCCTATACATGCTTCTGTCTCTACAAAAAAAGAATTGTGGCTTCTACCCTTGTTTCCAGCCTTGGTGAAAATAAAGCCCATCTTAGAAGGTGCTTCTTTTCACACAGGCAACCATATACCAAGTATAATTACAGCCAAATTCATACTCCATTCTAACTCTTTTTGTTTCTGTTAGAGAGTTTTCTCTAAGGATAGCACTGCTGAGCAACAAACAGCTTCTGAGCTAAACTTTTAATATTAAAAAAAATGCTAACCAGTTGTTGGTGCCTTTTAAAGGCACTGATACATAGCAGGGATAAAAAGAAAAGTGTCTGACAGATGGTGTAGTATTATGAAAAATACTCTTCCATGGACTATCAAGACCATTCTGAGGGACTAGTTTAGACGTGACTATGTAAAACCTCTGAAACTGAAACAACACTCCACTAATGATTCATATCTATCTAAAATACACCATGAGAAGTATAAACATTGTGTGTTTGTTTACATTAACAATAGAATTTTAATTTTTTAATAATTTATTCACTTTATATTCTGAATGTAGCCACCTCCCTCATCTTCTCCCAGTTCCACCAACTCTAACTCTTCCTTCCTTTCCCTCACCAAAGTCCAATGAAAGAGAGAGTCCTCCTTCCTAACCTTCTGACTGTAGCCTATCAACTCTCATCAGGACTGCCTGGATCGTCTTCCTCTGTGGACAGGCAAGGTTGCCCCACCAGGGGGAAGTGAGCAAAGAGCAGGCAACTGAGTTTATGTCAGAGTTAACCACTGTTCCCCTTATTAAGAAATCTACATGGAGACTGAGCTATCTATGGGCTTCTTCTGAGCATGGGGTATCTGTCCTCTCTATGGATAGTCCTTGATTGGTGCACCAGTCTCTGAAGGCCTCTCTGGGCCCAGATTTGTTTGGCTTTGTGGGTCTCTCTGTGGAGCTCCTGTCCCCTTCAGGACTTTCTTTTTTTTTTTTTTTTTTTTTAAATTTTGTTGCATAGTTTAATTTAAATGAACTGATTATAATTTATATGCATTTGATTATTTTCCCTTTCTTGCATAAGACTCCCTGTTTTCTGTCCAAAGATTGGCTGTTAGTCTTGGTGTCTGTTTTCATCACCCGCTGGGCGGAGTCTCTCAGAGGACATCAGTGTTAGGCTCCTTTCCTTTTCCCTCTCTTCCACTACTTTTTGTGTCTATCCTATTTGCCCTTCTGAATTAAGCCTCCTCCCTAGGGTCCTTCCTGTTATTTCACTCTTTTAGACCTGTTGATTTTAGTATGCTTTCCTATATTATATGGCTAATATCCACTTATAAGTGAGTATATTCTAAGCATGTCTTTCTGCTTCTGAGATACCTCACTCAGGACGATCTTTTCTAGTTTCCACCATTTGCTTGCAAATTTCACGATTTCCTTGTTTTTAATAGCCGAGTAATATTCTGTTGTGTAGGTGTATCACAATTTCTGTGTCCATTCTTCAGTTAAGGGAGATCTAGGTTGCTTCCAGAGTCTGGTTATTAAAAATAAAGCTGCTATGAACATAGTTGAGCAAATGCCCAGGAGAGGTATAGCTGGGTCTTGAGATAGTACTACTCCCAATTTCTGAGAAAGCACCAGATTGATTTCCAAAGTTGTTATACAAATTTGCACTCCCACCAAAAATGGAGTATTCCCTTTCTCTGTATCCTCACCAGCATGTGTTGTCCCTTGAGTTTTTTTAATTTAAATTTTTATTTTTTATATTAATTAGTTTATTTACTTTGATTTTAATGTATTTTTCATTATTAATTTTATTTTTTTATATTAATCACAGGTTATTTACTTTGTATCCCAACTGTAGTCCCCTCCCTCATTCACTCCCAATCCCACCCTCCCTCCCTCATCTCCTCCCTGTCCCTTTCCAAGTCCACTGCTAAGGGAGGTCCTTTTTCTTAGCCATTCGAATGGGTTTGAGATGGAATGTCAGAGTCATTTTGATTGACATTTCCCTGATTACTAAGGACATTGAGCATTTAAGAGTATTTCCAGCATTCAGTCTTCCTCTGTTGAGAATTCTGGTTAGAATTTCTTGTTAAAATTCTTACAATATATTCTGATCCTGGCTTCTCCTCCACCATCTCTCCCTATAACCTGTTCACCTCTCTAGCTATTCACCTCTGTTCACCTTGCTTCTTCTCTCTATATGTAGAAAGCAAACAGGAAAAAAAAAGAAAAGAAAAACCAATAAAAGCACAAAAACCACGCATACACAGAGACAAAAAAAATCTGTAACAGAAAATCATAAACCATAATATACTCCAAAAGACCAGTAAGCTAAATGGTTATGTGGTTAAGAGCACTTGTTACTCTTCCAGAGGACCTAGGTTCAATTCCTAGCACCTGTATGACAGCATGAAATACTTTTTAAAAGAATTTATCATTTCTTTTAAAAGAAAAACAAACAGACAACAACAAACCAACCAACCAACAACAAGAAAAAAATTGACCTCTGCTCAAACAAAGACATTTGATACAAAAATTCTTCAAAAATACCCTTGATTTTGTTTTGTGCTGTCCTTCTACTGCTGGGTATGGGGCCTACCTTTAAGTGGGTTTCTGTATCCATTGAGACTCCATTGGAGAAATCTATTTTTTTAACAAGTGTTAAAAAAACACTTTTTGTCAATTGGAGATAACTTCTTAAATAGGGATGGTAGGCATTGTCCACTTCTCTCTCTCAGCGCGCGGACTCCATCTAGCTTAGACCTGTGTAGGTCTATGAATGTGAGTCTCTGTGAGTTTGTTTTTCTATCAGTGCAATTGTGTCTGGAAGACAGTTTCCATGGTATCTTCATTTCCTGTTGACTCTTACAATCTTTCTGCCTCCTTATCTGAGTAGCTCCTGAGCCTTAAAAGGCAGAGTTGATGAAGACATCTTATTTAAAACTGAGTATTCCAAGGTCTCTGACTCTCTGCATATTGTCCAGTGGTGGGTCTCTGTATTGGTTCTCATCTACTGCAAGAGGTATCTATTTTTAAAAAAAACAGTACCCAAATGTATAACAAAATTTATTGTTATTATATTACTCAGTTGTTCATGAAACTTCATATTTTAGAGCACTAAAATTAAAAGGCTAAATTTTGTTTTCTCTAGGGGATATCACTTGTCTGGGTGGGGGTGGATGGGAAGGAGGAGCTTAATAATTTATTCAATACACACTCCAATAACAATTATACATAAGTTGCCTGACAGCTGCCTGAAGTGCAGTTTGTGCATGATAACTTATTATTATTAATTATTATTATTATTATTACTATTTATTAGAGTTTATTCACTTTGTTTCCTGGCTGTAGAATTCTCCCCCATCTTTCCTGCTTTTAATCCCTTCCTTTCTGCCCCTCTGTATGTTGCTCCCGTAGTCCACTGATAGGGGAAGTCCTTCTCCCCTACTATCCGACCTCAGCTGATCAGGTCTCATTAGGACTGTCTCTATCCTCTTTCTCTTCACCAGTGGGAGGTGATCAAAGAGCAGGAAACCAAGTAAATGACAAAGACTGCCCCTACCCCCTTATTACACAACCTACATAGAGACTGAATTGCCCATGGGCTATATCTGAGTAGGGGGTCTAGTTCCTTTTCATGCATGGTCCTTGGTTGATCTAATTGGCACAGGAGACAACTTAATGAACAGAAGACCAACAACAGTGGCTCTATGATCAACCAGAAATAAATGGGATCTCCTGAAACTAAAAGCCTTCTGTAAAGCAAAGAACACTGTCAACAGAATAAAATGAGAGCCTGGGAAAATACTTCACCAATCCTATATCTGAGGGTTAATATCTAGAATATATAAAGAACTCAAGAAGTTAAACACTTACAAACCAATTTAAAGAATGGGATACGTTTTTAAACAGAGTTTTCTCAACAGAGGAATATCAAATGGCAGACACAGACGTAAGGAAATGTTCAACATCCTTTGGCATCAATGAACTGGAAATCAAAACAACCCTGAGATTTCACCTTACACACATCAGAATGGCTAAGATCAAAACTCAAATGACAACCCATGCTGGAGAGGATGTCAAGAAAGGGGAACCCTTCTCCATTGCTGGTGGGAATATAAATTTGTGCCACTACTTTGGAAATCTACCTGGTCTTTCTTAGAAAACTGGGAATAGCACAACCTTAAGACCCAGCTATAACACTCGTGGACATATATCTAAAGATGTTTCACAATTCTACAAGGACATCTGCTCAGCTATGTTAATAGCAGCTTTATTTGTAATAGACTGAATCTAGAAACAACCCATATGTCCCTAAAAAGGAGGAATGGATACAGGAATGGTGCTACATTTACATAATGGAATACTACTCAGCAATTAAAAACAAGTAAATTATGAAATCTTAAGGAAAATGGATGTAACTAGAAAAGATCATTCAGAGAGAGGTAGCACAGAAGCAGAAAGACACACATGGTTTATATCACTTATATGTGGTATATACTCACCAGATAGACTTTTGCCAGAGGGAAGGAGAGGATGACCTCCCTTATCAGTGGACTTGGAGAGGGACATTGAGAAAAGTAGGGTGGAGGTGGGAGGGGAGGAGGAAGATGGCTACAGCTGGGATACAAAAGAAACTGAAATTTTGAAAACATAAATTAATTTAAGAGTAGATATTAGCATTATAATAGATGATAAACATACTAAAATCTATGGTCCTAAAGAAGCTTAACAGCAAGGAGGACCCTAGGGAAGAGGCTTAATCTTCATTCACAAGGGTAAACAAGATAGACATCAGAAGTAATGGCTGGCTCTTTGACCCCCTCCCCCACCACCCAGGGAGGAGCAGCCTTGCTAGGCCACAGAGGAGGACACTGTAGCCAGTCCTGAAGATACCTGATAAACTGGGGTCAGATAGAAGGGGAGAAGGACCTCCCCTATCAGTGGACTTGGAAATGGTCAGGGAGGAGATAAGGGAGGGAAAGTGGAATTAGGAGGGAATGAGGGAGTGGGAAACAGCTGGGATACAAAGTTAGTAAACTGTAACTAATATTAAAATAATAAAAAATTAATTAAAAAATTAAAAAAAAAGAAGTAGGAGAAGAATAGAAACAGTACAAGGATCCTTCCAAAGAGGTCCTCTGAAAGACCATCAATCAGGGTATCTAAGCAGATGCTGAGACTCATAGCCAGCTTTGGTCAGAGTCCAGGGAATTTTTGGAAGAAGAGGGAGATAGAAAGACCTGTAGGGGACAGGAGCTCCACAAGGAGACCAACAGACCCAGAAAATCTGGGCCTGCGGAGCCTGCAGAAAATGATAATCAACCAAGGGGAAGCTTTTTTAATGATGCCTGAATGAGACACCGATAGAAGAAAATACTTCCGCAGTTTTTTAGTACTTGTAATTACAGCATTCTGTTGAAAAAAAAATAAACACCTTTCACACAGCTATTTTCTCTATACCTGTAAGATCATCACATACATGGTCACGCTGACTCTCAGTTACCCTCAATTAAAGACATCTACAGGCCTCTCCATGTGTATATAAAAAGCAAAGTGGTTTGAGATTTCCAGCTAGAATGTAACAAAGTCATGTGAATCTAAATTACAAGATAATATAGAGGAAAGACATGAAGGAAGGGTAATTGGAGGAAGGGGAGAATGTAAACAAAGAGAAAGAGTTAGACAAAAAAGAGATTGCAAGAAGGGGTAAGGGAAAAAGAAGGAGGAGAGCAGCTTGACACACATGCATGGCTGGAAGAAATTCAGACTACTTGGCTGCCATGGAAGATTGTGAATTGAGAAAATCAACTGGATTTCTTCATATTACTGGAAAAAGTTTCATCATGTAATTTCATAGACAAGTAGTAAGGATGAAAATAGTGACTGACAATCAATTTTTATCCAACTAGCCCACTTACCAAAGTTTTAAGAGTGATTTTTAGCTCATGGTAAAGCATTTACTGTTCTTCAAAGCTATACTTTAGGCCTAAGTTTGCTAAATATTTTGCTAAAATACTTTCTGCCTGATTATAAAATATCTGAGGTTTCTCCTATTCACAGATAAAAAGAAGGAAAACAAAAACAGAGCTGCAAGCTGCTAGCATGTTTCACAATCTGCTTGTTTAATCATTGTCCACTTCTGGCTAATTGTTCATCAAAGGGTGGAGGTTGGCAGCAACTTTTTTTGCAGATCAGCAGATAAAGCAGGATTTCCCACAGGTGAGTACAACAAGGACTCTCTTGCCTTCAACTTGAAAATCCATATTGACAACTTGCCACAGGCCTCAGGGCTGAACCTAATTAGTGGAGCCTCATTTCCCAAAATAAATTAATTCAATCTATACTGGGCTTAAAATAACCGAATTCTTCTAGACCACCTTTGAAAAACTTCTTATGACAACTAGCTGAATGTGACTATAGAGTGTTATCAGATTTTCCCATAGTTAGAACCTATTCAAAATTCATGACAAAATATTATGATAAATTTAATATTTTCCTTTTATTGTAGCAGTCTTATTCTGAGCCTAACCTCAACATATAATTTTTTCATTCGTTTCCTTTTTTTACAGGCAACCAAACTAAACATGTTTTGAGACTACTGCTTTGTGAAGTTTGTGTACCTAATTACACATTACTTCTGATGTATATAATACTCCTTGTCATCTTCATTATTACTTTGAAATACTAATATTAATCCTTTGAGAGTTTCATATATTGCATTTTGATCATAATCACCTCCATGTCCCAGTTCCTTCCAGATCACTTACTATACCCAGCATACTCTAAATTCTCATTTCTCATCACAGTATCTGAGAGTCTGAAAATTTTATGCCAGCCCTTAAAATGTCTACCATGAACAGAATTATTGCAAAAACATTATTTATTCTCCCAACATAGATGAGCACTCTAGTCATACAAAAATTATCTTACATTAATATTGTTACTTTATAGTTAGAATTTCATAACCACTTTACTGTTAGAGAATCTACCTTCCTGTAAGCCAGGGTATCACCATTTCCCTTCATTTCCAGAGGGTATATTTTCTAAACAAAAAACTTAATAAGTGTTTTTAAAAAATGAGTAAATGTAATGAGGCTAAAGTCTCCTTAAAACACAAACATGGATTGGAAGTTGACTGAATGAAATGTTACTACAGGAACAGATGGACATGCTCAGGGGTGAGGGTAAATCCATTCTACTGGGCAAGGTTTGATTGAGACCCAATTATAACTTGAAAGCCATCTAGACATATAAATGATGAGTTCAGATTAATTTTAAAATTTCTTTCTTACTCACTTATAAGTGGATATTAGACATGTAATATGATAAACAATCTAAATCTATATTCCTAAAGAAAGTAAACACCAAGGCGGATCCTAGAGAAGAGGCTTAATCCTCATTCAGAAGGGCAAACTGGATAAACATAAAAAGTAGGAGCATACAGGGAACAAGACAGGAGCCTTCCATTGGGGACTGCTTAAAGGCTCTATCAGTCAGGGGATCGAAGCATATGCTTAGACTCATAGCCAAACTTTGGGCAGAGTGTAGGGAATCTTATGGAAGAAGAGAGAAAGACCTGGAAGAGACTGAACTTCCACAAGGAGACCAAAGGACCCAAAAAATCTGGGACCAGGGGGTCATGCAGAGACTAATGAATCAGGCAAGGACCATGTATGGAGCTGATCTAGACTCACCCCTGCTCAGCTGTAGCGCATGGGCAGGTCAGTCTCTATGTGGATATGCTAGTAAGAGAAGCAGGGCTGTCTCTAACATGGACTCAATTGGCCAGCTCTTTGATCACCTCCTGTTGATGAGGTGTCCTAAGTATTCCACGGAGCAAGAGGATCCAGGCAGTTCTAATGAGACCTAATAGGCTAGGGTCAGATTTTAGGGATAAAGGCCTCCTTTATCAGTGAAATAGGGGAGGGACAAAAGTGGGAAAGAGGAAGGGAGAGTGCAACCATGAGCATATGAGGGAGGGAGCTCAGACTGGATGAAGTGAAAAAATTGTAATAAATAATAACAAAAATTATATTAAAAATCCATTTCTTAGATTATTCTCTAAATGTGGAATTGAATGAGGTTGTCTTATTTGTCTGTTAACCATAAATGGATTATTTTTAAACTGTATTTAAAATCATGGAAAGTATGAACAGAAAGATGTGTGACCTGTGGAAAGTGTAGCACCTGACCATCAACATGCCTATGGAGGAACAAAAGTAATACTGTCCCCTCTATTCTAAATAAATAATGCAGTGAACCTGATCAGTATTTGGTTGTATCCTTTTGTAGCTTCAGTGTCTAGCGAAAGGATAAGTTTTCATTAAGTACAGCACTTAGTGCAAATGAAGTGATTAATGTGTGTTAATGTATCTAAACTGATAAATAAGCAATGTATTATATACTATTGTAGATGCTGCTATCTTTGGAAAATATATTTACACTATTTTCACACAATGACTAATAAGTAGCTATGTTGAGTTTTGTGTTAATATTAGTGTCTCCTCCCTTCCAACAAAGTTTATGATTCAAATGTCCTTTTCCTATTGGCATTCTTCTTTTAATTCTATCAGCCTAAGTGGATCTAAAACTAGAAATCTTTGCCTGATTAATCTGATCTGTTCTCATTTTCATACATGTTTTCATGTAGGACAAATATAAAATTCAATGTATTCTCTTCATCTCTTGCAACAGTTTGAGTCATTTGTATTAGTCATGTGGCTAATACTTACCTAAAATAAACAAGGACAGTGTCCATTTCCGTAATGACTCCCGTGTACTATGGCAAGCTGGTTGATTAACTGTTCTATTCCCTCAAGCATTGCTCTCTGACTTGGTCATGATGATTCACATCTGAGAGTCAAGACTGATATACTTATGGATTGGAGGATGATAAAATGTGTTGTCTCTTGTACAAAAAGTTGACTAACACAATTCCATATGTACTCAATTTCTGTTGCTATTATCTTTAGAATGATATTTTAACGTATACATAAAACAGTTCTTTAAATGAAAGATATTCTCTTTTTATAATTTTTATTTCTATATATTAATCACAGCTTATTTACTTTGTATCCCAGACGTTGCCCCCTCTTTCATTCCCTCCCAGTCCCACCCTCCCATTCTCATCTCCTCCCTGACCCTTTCCAAGTCCACTGATAGGGGAGGTCCTCCTCCCCTTCCATCTGACCCTAGCTTATCAGGTATCTTCAGGACTGGCTGCAATGTCCTCCTTTGTGGCCTAGCAGGACTGCTCCTCCCTTGGGTGTGGGTGGTGTCAAAGAGCTAGCCATTAAATTCATTTCAGAAATAATCTTTGTTCCCCATACTAGGGTAACCACTTGGATACTGAGCTACCATGGGCTACATCACAGCAGGGCTTCTAGGTTATAACAATACATGGTCCTTGGTTGGAGAAACAGTCTCATAAAAGACCCCTGTGTCCAGATACATTTTGTCCTTATGAAGCTCCTGTCCTCTCCAGGTCATACTAATTCCCCTTCTTTCATATGATTCCCTTCACTCTGCCCAAGGTTTGATTATGAGTCTCAGCATCTGCTTTGATACACTGCTAGGTAGAGTCTTTCAGAGGCCCTCTGCGACAGGCTTCTGTCCTGTTATTTGTTTTCTCCTATTTCCAATGTCCATCTCATTTGTCTTTCTAAAACTGATCATCTTACCCCGGGGCCTCTTGTTTATCTTCTTTAGGTGTACAGATATGGGACATAACTACAGACATTGAGGAAATCCAAACAATCATGAAGTCACACTACAGAAGCCTATATGTCACAAAATTTGAAAATCTAAAAGAAATGGACAAATTTCTTCATAGTTTCCTTCTACCAAACTTAAGTCAAGATCAGGTAGAATGATTGAATAGCTCCATATCCCCCCCAAAAATTGAAGCAGTCATCAACAGTCTCCCTTCCAAAGAAAAGCCCTGGGCTAGATGGTTTCAGCACAGAATTCTACCAGACCTTCAAAGAAGTGCTAATTTCAATTCTCTTCAAACTATTCCACAAAAAAGAAACAGAAGGAACATTACCAAAGTTATTATATGAAGCCACAGTCGCGTTGATACCTAAACCACACAAAGACCCAACCAAAAAAGAGAACTTCAGACCTATCTCTCTTATGAACATTGATGCAAAAATACTCAATAAAATACTTGCAAACTGAATCCAAGAACACATAAAAGATGTTATCCAACATGACAAAGTATGCTTCATCCCAGGCATGCAAGGGAGGATTAATATATAGAAATCCATCAATGTAATCCACCATATAAACAAACTGCAGTAGAAAAACCACATGATCATCTCCTTAGATGCTGAAAAAACATTTGACAAAATCCAACACCCATTCATGTTTAAAGTCTTGGAGAGATCAGGGATACAAGATACATACCTAAACATAGTAAAGGCAATATACAGCAAGCCTATAGCCAACATCAAACTCAGTGGAGAGAAACTTAAATCAATCCCACTGAAATCAGGGACAAGGCAAGGCTGCCCACTCTCTCTGTATCTCTTCAATATAGTACTTGAAGTCCTAGCTAGAACAATAAGAAAACTAAAGGAGATCAAGGGAATACAAATCAGAAAGGAAGATGTCAAAGTTTCACTATTAGCAGATGATATGATAATATATATCAATGATTCCAAAAATTCAACCAGAGAACTCAGAAAACTCCTTCAGATGATAAAAAACCTCAGCAAAGTGGCTCGATACAAAATTAACTCAAAAAAATCAGAAGCCCTCCTGTATACCAAAGACAAAATGCTGAGAAATAAATCAGTGAAACAACGCCCTTCACAATAGTCACTAATAACATAAACTACCTTGGGGTGATTCTAAACAAGCAAGTGAAAGACCTGTTTGAAAAAAAAAGAAAAGAAAAAAAAAAAAACTTCAAGTCTCTGAAAAATGAAATTGAAGAAGATATCAGAAGATGGAAAGATCTCCTGTGCTCATGGATTGGTAGGATTAGCATAGTGAAGATGGCCATTCTGCCAAAAGCAATCTATAGATTCAATGCAATTCCCATCAAAATAACAACACAATTCTTTACAGACCTTGAAAAAAATTCTTAACTCCATAGAGGGAAACAAAAAACAGAATTTCCAAACTGTCTTATACAACAACAGATCATCTGGAAGCATCTCCATCCCTGGTCTCAAGCTGTACTACACAGCAATAATAATAAAAATAAAATAATAATAAAAACTTCATGTTTTTGACATAGAAGCAGAAAGGTGGATCAATGGAACCAAATAGAAGACCCAGAAATAAACCCACACACCTATGAATACTTGATTTTTGACAAAGAAGACAAAACCATTCAATGAAAAAGACAGCATCTTCAACCAATGTTGCTGGTCCAACTGGTTGTCTACATGCAGAAAAATGAAAACAGATCCATATTTATCACCTTGCACAAAACTAAAATCCAAATGGATAAAAGACCTCAACATAAAACCAGATATACTAGATCTTTTAGAATAAAAGATGGGGAAGAACCTAGAATTCAAGACAACTTCCTGAACAGAACACCAACAGCACAGGCTCTAAGAGCAACACTCAATAAATGGGACCTCATGAAACTGAACAGCTTCATGAAAGCAAAGGATACTATTGTCAGAACAAAACGACAGCCTACAAACTGGGAAAGGATCTTCATCAACCCTTTATCTGACAGAGAGCTGATATCCAGAATATATAAAGAACGAAAGAAGTTAAAAAGCAATAAATCAAGTAATCCAATTAAAAATGGGGTACGGAGCTAAACAGAGAATTCTCTGTAGAGGAATATAGAATCGCAGAGAAACACTTAAAGGGATGCTCAACGTCCTTAGTCATCAGAGAGATGCAAATCAAAATGACCCTGAGATTTCACCTTACACCCATCAGAATGGTTAAGATCAAAAACTCAAGTCACAACACATGCTGGAGAAGTTGTGGGAAAAGGGGAACCCTCCTCCATTCCTGGTGGGAATGTAAACTTGTACAACCACTTTGGAAATCAATCTGTTGCTTTCCCAGACAAATAGGAATAGTGCTTCCTCAAGATCCAGCTATACCACTCCTAGGCATATATCCAAATGAAGCTCAAATACACACAAGGACATTAGCTCAACCATGTTTGTAGCAGCTTTATTTGTAATAGCCAGGACCTGGAAACAACCCAGATGTCCCTCATCTGGGGAATGGATACAGAATTGTGGTATTTTTATACAATGGAATACTAAACAGCAGTTAAAATCAAGGAAATCATGAAATTTGTAGGCAAATGGTGGGAACTAGAAAAGGTCATCCTAAGTGAGGTATCCCAGAAGCAGAAAGACACACATGGTATATACTGACTCATATAAACATAGAAGATAGGATAAACTTACTAAAATATGTACACCTAAAGAAACTAATCAAGAGGGAGGACTCTGTCTAAAGTACTCAATCCCCATCCTGAAAGACAAAGAGTTTGGACATTAGAAGAAGAAAACCAGAAACAATTTAGGAACCTGCCACAGAGGGCCTCTGAAAGGCTCTGCCCTGCAGACTATGAAAGCAGATGCTGAGATTTATGGCCAACTGTTGGGCAGAGTGCCTGGAATCTTATGAAAGAGATAGGAAATAGTAAGATCTGGAGAGGACAGTAGCTCCACATGGAGAGCAACCGAACCAAAAAATTTGAACACAGGGGTCTTTCCAGAGACTCATACTCCAACCAAGTACCATGCATGGAGATAACCTAAAACCCTTTCACAGATGTAGCCCGTGGCAGTTCAGTGCCCAAATGGGTTCCATAGTAATGGAAAGAGGGACTACCTCTGCCATAATCTGATTGGCCTGCTCTTTGATCACCTCCCCCTGAAGGGGGAGCAGCTTTACCAGGCCACAGAAGATGACAATGCAGCCACTCCTGATGAGATCTGTTAGACTAGGATCACAAGGAAGGAAAGGAGGATCTTCCCTATCAGTGGACTTGGGGAGGAGCATGAAGAAAGGGGAGGGAAGGTAAGGTTTGGAGGGGAGAAGAGAGGAGTTTATAGGGGGATACAAAGTGAATAAAGTGTAATTAATAAAAGTTAAAAAAATAAAGACAATCATGCAGAAAAAAAAAAAAAAGCACAAAAGTATCACTGGGGGAGAGGATACCTGATCAAGTATTTAAAGAAACCGGAAAAGTACATCCCTGGAACAACAATGATCTTCACTGGAATTATGAAGGGAGAAAGGGCAGACCTAATAGCTTATCTTCAAAAGGCTACCAATGAGTAATTCCACTGCCTTATTTATTACAAAACAAATGTTTCATGCCTTTTAATGTGTACCATAATTTAATTCATCCATCAAAACTCAGATCATGAATGAATAACAATTTTTTTTGTTGGACAGTCCCAATTTAAGTAAAACTGACCTGTCGTAAAGTGGATATGAATGACCTTTGTAAAAATAACAATCCAATTGTATATAAACTATCACTGCTCTCCCTTTCTCAAGATAAGATTGGACTTAAGGAGTAATGTTCTACTTTCCACAAAAATGGGGGTGTCACCTCAAACCTATTAAATGGTTTTGTAGTTAGATTTAAAAGAAAAAAAAAAAGAGCCAGAGGAGAAAGGGGGCATCAAGAAACAAAGCCCTGTAAAACAAGGATGGATGCACACACACACACACACACACACACACATTCACAGAAAATGAGGCATGCACAGGGTGAGTCTACATAAGATGGGGTCCTCAACTCAAAGAAATTAACACACCCTTACAACACTAACCCATAAGTTATCTCCAGTTGATAACCACTTGCAAATGAAAATTTAATTTTCTCCAAGGAAGTCTCACCAAAGAAGCAAACTACTCTTAAGTGTAGACTGCATGTTCAGCAGTAGAGGTCCAAGAGAAATGCACTCACCTGTACTTTTGGGAGTTTCTTGTCTCATGATATGATATCAGGGGTTTTAAAAATATATTCTTTTTATTTTATTATTCCCCCCACACACATTTTTTATTGAACATGTACTTTACATATATATTATAGCCTCTAGTTTTTTGTTTTTATGGGACACCTGAGTGTGCAAATGAGTTGGTGATTTTTTTATGACTTTTCTAGAGCTCCTTTTTTTTTTTTTTTGGTTAGTTTGTTTTATTCCCTATTGTAATGTGTCAGTTTTGATTTATTTTATTTTATTATCCCTTACAAGTGTCTTTGTTTTCTAGTGAGAGGCAGAATAGGGGTGGATTTGTATAGGATGGGAGGTGGAAGGAGCTGGAAGAGTAGAGGGAGGACAAATCATAATCAGATATGACATAAAATCTATTTTCAATAAAAAATGAATCAAATTAAAAAGAAAACCTCTATTTAAGAGAACCAGTGATGATGATAACAATACTCTTAATCTATCTGCCTTATTGCTCTAATGTTGTTTCTTGGTTACAATTAAAAAAAAAAAACAACCTAAAAACCTGCCCCAAAGATATCCTACTGTTACTACATCATTTCAATAATTAGTCCTGCAGTCTCATGCATGACGCACTTTCTCTTTACTTTCATAATTTCCATCAGGCTGCAACACACATCAGGGTCGATATTCCCTAGAAATGAAGCAGCTGCATATGTGGGAGTTACCACTCTCACTCCAGTGAAGCAAATCATGACTGCATGTGACTAGTTACTGTTCAAACTTCCTTTCTGTGGCTGTGTCAAACAGCAACACAGGTGAGAAGGGGTTTATTTAGGTCACAATTTGAAGTTGTAGCCCATCTTTTAGGGCAGGAGGCCTAACAGCTTGTCACAGAGGTAGGATCTTGAGAAAGCTGGTCATATTACATTCACAGTTAAGAACAAAGAGCACGAATTGCCTATGTCAGCTGCTTAACACCCCATTCAGTGATAAACACATTGAAAGATGTCACCTACATTCAGGGTGTCTGTTACCTCAACTGAAACTCAAGGCAATCCTAGACATTGGTTCCCACTGGCCAAAGTAATCTGGCAAGCACCACCAATTGAGGCTTTATTTTCAAGTGGCTCTAGACTCTAGAAGCAGATGGGTAAAAATAAGAATTGGATTTATGCCTACAGATAAGAACACAGGGCCATAATAACATGATCCACTCAGGCTCAGTCTATCTGAGCTTAAAGAAGCTTCTCTACCCACATAGAATCTTATTGTACATAGGGTGTTATAGAGGGATCCATTCCAGCCAGTGCAGATTCAAGTCTTTGTCGAATGCTATGAAGAGGAAGGAAGCTGATAAAAAGTCTAGAGTGTTTCAGTCAATACCCTTTATCTCAACTATAGACTTAGATTTTTTTTTTTTACCAAACCAACTTAGGGTTCTTAGGTAGGAGATTAGTAGGAAAAAGGGCTGTAATCTTTTTTATCTACTTCCTGCTGATTAGGGTCAATGGATCTTAGGGGATTACCAAATTCAGTTGTCAGGACACTAGCAGTCCAGTCCAAAGGCCAACACCAAGCAGGAACACAAAGTCTGCAAAAGCTGAAAGACTCAGTTGGATTGCCCTGAGAAGTTCTCTGGAAGGTTTCTCTCTGTGAAGTCAAGTGTTGAAGCTTGAAGATCAGCACAGTGATGTCTATTCAAAAAGTGATCCCTCACTGTGTGGAGGCCTCTCTGTATCTCCTCTCCTCAGAGTCCACCCACAGATGTTCTCAGCTGGCCAAAATCACACCACTTGCATGAGAGAGCTCAGAGCAAATCACCACATGTCTTCCCACAAGCTAACTTACAGCAAAACATCATATGCCCAGCTTGCAGCAAAACATCACATGACAAAACTGAATCTTCAAGGAAAACACTTGAGTGAAGATTCATTTCACTCAATATATTACATTTGGAAGGTCTTTCTCTAATTAGAAGTAAAAAGGAAGAAGCTTATTGGTCCATTTGAGATCTGTAAAATGATCTCAAACAATGAAGAAATTCTTTACTCACTTCCAAATAATCGTTTTCTAGACCTTTTCTTCAACCAAATGGCTTGAGTAATAAATAATTACACAATTGCTTTACAGTAAGTTTTATGTATCATAGATAATATATTTTACAAATATGGGTTGTGTACTAAACGGTATAACTATGTACTTGGTACTCAATCCATAAATCATGCCACTCATTGCTCACATTTAATCTGTCTAATGCCACTTCATCAATTTCATCTGTTAAATAATCTGTGTGCTTGGTTTAACTGCTTTCATTCATTATCACTTTTAATGTCACTGGAAAGTTTGTAATCATTACTCTCAAGTGTTTCTTATTCAGTCAATATGACTTTGTAAGATTAGAAAGTGTAGCTTATAGGGCATAGGATAAGCACATATTTATACTGCTCCTCCTGTCTTTCTGTTAGTAGTAGAAAAGCATGAGTAGTCCTTTAACTTGGGACTGGCTCACTGCTCTGAGGCTATGTTTACAAAGTGATCTTTCAGTATCTAATTTGTGTTTTATTGGGCATCTACTCAGTTTAACCTACAACTTAAGTTTATTGGTTATTATTTTTTATTTGTATTTTTTATGTTCAATTACTTTTTCAAAAATTGTATGTTTTGTTGTATATATATGCACTTGGGTGCAGGTGAATGAAGAGGCCAGAATAGGGTGTGAGAGTCCCTGGAAATGGTGTGGATGACCATTGTGGGTGCTGGGAATTGAACCCAATTCTTCTGTAAGAACAGTATGTCCTCTTAATCAGTGAGACCTCTTCTTAGTCCCTATTTATTCTTTTTTCATTTGTGAAATATTGAATCCTTAAAATGTATTTTTATGTCATTTTTTTTGGTAAGTAGTTGAAATTATGTTTATTGGTCAGGTCTTTTTTAAAAAAACATATTCTCAATAATCACTCATTTCCAATAATATGTTTCTGAAGACCTGGTCTACATTTATGATTTGAAATATCAGTGAATTTGCTCAATGTGCTAAATCTTTACATTTTCCTAAAATATTCAATATTCCCTCAGTGGATGAATGGATGCACAAGTTGTGGTATATCTACACAATGGAATATTACTCAGCAACAAAAAACAAGGAAATCATGAAATTTGCAGGTAAATGGTGGGATCTGGAAAAGATCATCCTGAGTGAGCTATCCCAGAAGCAGAAAGATGCACACGGTATATACTCACTCATATAGACATATAATATAGGATAAACCTACTAAAATCTGTACACCTAAAGAAACTAATCAAGAGGGAGGACTCTTGCTAAAATGCTCAATTCCTATCCAGAAAGGCAAAGAGGATGGACATCAGAAGAAGGAGAAAAGAGGAAACAAGTCAGGAGCCTGACACAGAGGACCTCTGAAAAGCTCTGCCCTGCAGACTATCAAAGTAGATACTGAGACTTATGGGCAACCTTTGGGCAGAGTGCAGGGAATCTTAGGAAAGAAGTGGGAAACAGTAAGATCTGGAGAGGACAGGAACTCCATAAGGAGAGCAACAGAACCAAAAAAAATCTGAGCACAGAGGTCTTTCCTGAGACTGCTATTCCAACCAAGGACTATGCATGGAGATAACCTAAGACCCCTGCACAGATGTAGCCCATGGCAGTTCAGTATCCAAGTGGGTTCCATTGTAATAGGAACAGGGACTGTCTCTGACATGAACTGATTGGCCTGCTTTTTAATTACCTCCCCCTGAGGGGGAAGCAGCATTACCAGGCCACAGAAGAAGACAAGGCAGCCACTCCTGATGAGACCTAATTGACTAGGATCAGAAGGAAGGAAAAGAAGACCTCCCCTATCAGTGGACTTGGGGAGGGGCATGCATGCAGTGGGTGGATGAAGGGAGGGATTGGGACTGGAGGAGGGAGGGAACCACAGTGGGGATACAAAGTGAATAAAGTGTAACTAATAACGAAAAAAAAAAAAAGAATAGCTCCTGGGGGTATGCATGTGTGTTCATGAGTGTGTGGCTCATTTTTCCCATACTCTGTTAGTAGGTAATTCTACATTTGTATATCTAGTTTATTAATTTTCCTCAGTGTTTGATATTCAAGTCTAGCAAGAATACATTTGGTAAGAAATATAAAGGGATTATTTATGAATAGGTAATAGAATTTTCTGTCTAATTACCTGATAAATCTCAGACCATCTTTTTTTATATTAATTATAGTTTATTCACTTTGTATCACAGCTGGAGCCTCCTCCCTCCTTCCCTACCAATCCCACCCTCCCTTCTTCTTCTCTACCCTTGCCCCTCCCCTACTTCAATGATAATGGAGGTCCCCTTTATCGCAGTAAATTACATTTTTACACTTTCACATAGACATTATCCTTTGTCTGTTAGCTATATAAAACAAGTAAATGGGCTCTTTATAGTTATATTCTTATAATTTAAATTAGTAAGTTTGTGTTTAACTGTTTAAATACACTCTTAGAGTATTTCTAAGAAATGCAATTGAAAATTTTTAAGTTTGCAGTAGGCATCCTGTCTCATTCCCAATTTTAAAACTAAGGCACAATCATAAGTTCTTCACTGTGGCAAAATAAAGGAGTTGATTAAACTTATCTTTTTTTATTAAATAAATAAGAAAACAACAACAACAACAAAATAAAATGAACAAAGCATGAGTGGTGACCAATGCCTTAACTTTAGAACAGTCATGAGTTTGAGGGCAGTCTTTGCTTTCTAGTGAGTTCCAGCCTAACCAGAAGTGCATAGCAAGATCCTGTCTAAACACCTCACCAAACCGAAATGTACAAAATAAAATATAACAAATCCCCAATCAGTATAAAATTAAACAACTATTTCTAGTATGGAAAAACTCCCTGTAAGGCCATTGTTCAATATTATAAAATCACAAAATGGGCTAAACTCACATATCAGTGCTGTATCTCCAAGTTTTCCATAGTTATATATTGATTATAATTTTAAAGTTACATTTCCAAATGAAAGCAAGAATTTACAAATAGGTACTGATGATTATTGAAAGACATCTAAATTGTATATCACTTTAGTAGTTTATAAATCACAGGACTCTGATGGCAATGGCTGTGAAGAAAAGCTTAAATAAAAGAGTTCATGAAGTGGTGAAATTAGTATAAAATTCAGATAACTACAAATGGAACAGATGAATCTGAGATACATTAACTACTCAGCTTAGATATCCTCATTGTTATTTTAGATGTTTACATGATAACACTGGCAAGGTCCCATGGCAATTTGTAGCAGCTTTATTTGTAATAGCCAGAATCCGGAAACAACCCATATGTCCATCAACGGAAAAATGTATACAGAAATAGAAATTGTGGTATTTTACACAATGGAATACTACTCAGCAATCAAAAATGAGGAAATCATGAAATTTGCAGGCACATGGTGGGATCTAGAAAAGATCATTCTGAGTGAGGTATCCCAGAAGGAGAAAGACACACATGGTATATACTCACTTATATGGACCTATAAGATATGATAAACATAATGAAATGTTTACACTTAAAGAAGATAAACAAGAAAGAAGACCTGGAGTAAGATGATCAATCCTCACTTAGAAAGACAAATGGGATGGGCATTGGAAATAGGAGAAAACAAGTAACAGGACAGAAGCCTACTGCAGAGGGCCTCTGAAAGACTCAACGTAGCAGTGTATCAAAGCAGATACTTGGTTTTCTTTAGTAAAGGGAAGAGGGACTATTTTGGAAATGAACTCAATGATAGGCTCTTTGACCTCCCCACCTCCCAAGGAAGGAGCAGTCCTGCCAGGCCATAGAGGAGGACATTACACCCAGTCCTGAAGATACCTGATAAAACAGGGTCAGATGAAAGGGGAGGAGGTCATCCTCAATCAGTGGACATGGAAATGGGTGGGGAGTAGATGAGGGAGGGAGGATGGGATTGGGAGGGAATGAGGGAGCGGGATACAGCTTGGATATAGAGATAATAAAATGTAATTAATAATAAAAATAAAAAATAAAACAAAAAACAAAATAAGAGTTGTTTCCATCATGTATTTTCATTTTATTCTTATATAGTGACTTAACATATATAAATTTTGCTCTATGTATTCTGAATACCAATAGTTCATGTTTATTTACCATTAGATTAGTAGACAGAGTAGATATATCTTTCTAAAACTATTCAGGAGGTAGGATCATGGCTCAGTTCTTAAGGGGACTTCAGGTCAGTTCTCAACACATAAGTAAGGTATATACATAACCACCTATAACTCAAGCATTGGTGAGTCAGCCACACTTTTCTGGCCTCTGGAAGCACCCATATCTATGAGTTCTACTCAGCCAGATCACACACATATACAGATAAATAAGAGTATTGTGTAAGTAAGGCACCTTTCCTTTGTAAATGGCATGAGTTCGTATTTCTATAAGTCTGACATTAGCATGCTTACAAAGAGCCTTGTCTATTTCACTTCTTTTTCCTGAGCTGTAAGTGTATCTCCACTGAACACAGTGCCACATTCTTGTAATCCCATCACTAGATGGCTGAGAAAAAAAGACTGAATGTTGGACACCAGCCTGGCCTCTGCAGCCAAATTCAGGCAAACTTGAGAATTCAAGACACTTTCTCAAAGAGCAGAATCCCTTTGTAGCAGGAGAATTGACTGTGGACCTACTGTGTAACAACTTTATTCATTGCACTCACAGCATTTGAATGGTTTAAAAGTAAACCAGGGTAAATATGATGTCCAGAGAAAATTGCAGAACAATTATTTGAATGTTTACAACATATACACACTATTGATTTTTAAATTCAAATTATGATTTTAAAATGTTGGTACTTTAAGCAAATGTTAATACCACTTTGTATAACTTATTATTTATTTATATCAGGTATTATTTTAATATTACTTGAATGAAACTTTAAATAGAATATATTTTTCATATACATATAATTATGATAGATATTTGACAGGAAGTAATTTGAATCAAAGGATGTTAAAATTATAGTTATCATTATCTGACAATTATGAATTAATAAGTTCAAATTTTTTGGTACTTTGTCAATAAATATTGAGACTTAAGTGAATACTTAAATGAAGATGAATAGAAGACAGGTAAATTTATATGATAAATACCTACTTAATTATAAATTATTCAATTTATAACTATGTTATTTTTTATGTAAAATCTTTAGAAGATATTTAGAACATTTTTTTAAGCATTTCTATGTACATTAAACTACATTTAGATCTCAGGGTGCTGAGGCAGGAAATTACAGGGTAAGGAGAGCCTAGGCTTCAAAGTCTGCCATGTCCCTCCCCACAATAATAAACATAAATAAATTAATTAATTAAATGAACAAGTACACCATTAGCACAGAAATAAAATTTATTGCATATGCAAAGAACAATAGATTATATCATAGAGTGTCAGTGTGTCCCCGAAGTTGATATTTTTTGCTCAAAATAAATTAGATAAAATACGGTATAATGTTGAAAGCACAACGCTCAATACAACAGGACTAAAGCCATATGATAGCTTTGTTAAAAGCTAACAGTTTGTTGTTTTCAAACCATTTCATTATTCATTAAATACTGGCTGGTAATAAGAAACAAAATTAATGGCTGACAAAGATGCAAAAGAAAATTAACAAAATGTCCAATGAGGCTCCTATTATCCTGACACTATGTCAATTCTCAAGGCCTCATATCACTTTAGAAAATGCCAGGATTGAAAAAGAAAAAAAAAAAAAAGATGCTATTTAAAAATAAAAAGAAAAATAAAACAAAAAAGCTTAAGAAATATTAGTCACATCAGAATTTTCTCAGTATTAACTATAAACCATACAAAGAACTAAAATGTAATTTACAAATTAAACTTAACAAAATGAAAAAAGTGGTATCTTCAGCATAACACACACTCACAGAAAGAGGGAGAGGGAGGTGAAGGGAGACGGAGAAGGAGAGGGAGAGAGAGAGAGAAAGAGAGAGAGAATATTCCAGTATTCCAGGTTTAAAAGGAAAGGTGTGCAATCAACGAGTGGTGGGTCCCAAGTGTGACATAGGAGGTGAGAGAAAAGTGCCACAGAAACTTACAGGAAAAACGGGCCACAGGGTGAGATCCTGCCTCTAAAACAGATAAACAATTTTAGAAAACAACAACAAAAACTACTAACTTAAAATTAAACTATCATAAACCTTTATAATAGCAAGGAAGAATAAATGGAAATTAACGCAGTGAGAATAAGCTATTACAGAAATTAGAGCATGGTTGGAAGCCATGGTTCCTGCCTGATTAACAGTGTGTCATCTGCAGCCAGCAAGCCTTGTGCCAAAGCCCCCAGCCACCACAAGGCTTCTGAGTGACTAAAGCCTGTGTTTTGGAGCAGTTCCTGTTTCCTATCTGTAACCACACATTGGCCATATTCATTTCCCTTCACATCAGCTGCTCTTCTGAAGGAACTTCAAGTGTATCACCATGCTGGGAGCTCCTCCTTGTGTCCCTGGTACACAGGAAACATTTAAGTCAGCTGGATCGCGAAACACTGAGATTTACAGCAATGCTGTGTCGGATAGCATGCTGTTGACATGTCTTTCCATCAGCCTGTGAGCCAGCAGTGTCCTGCCTGGCCTTAAGCTTCTCAGAAGAGGAACCTTAATGTAAACATCTTGGCGGATGCCCGATGGAAACTAAGGGACAGTAATACTGGAGCTCAGATCCACAGGATGCAAAGCTGTGCCTGGTGGATGTTGTTCGCTGTTGGTAATCCCACCACTTGGAAGGTTGAGACACAAGAGTCTCTGAGCAGGGTAGCATGCTAGCCAAACGCAATCAACCAACACGTGGTTCAAGTGAGTATTGCCACAGTAGGGAAAGTGGAGAGACATCTAGGAAAACACACTGACACCAGCCTCAGGCAGTAATGCACACCCAGACATATACACCCAAATATATGAAAAAATCCACCTATTCATTTACATGCAACGCACACACACACATCTTTGCACTGTAAAAACCAGGAGGGTAGGTAATCTCTGTTTTGTCATGCAAAAGAAATGATATTTCTCCTAAACCTGTGTACAAAAATTATGTGTGTTTCATCAGAATTACTCTAGAATTGCATTACACAAAAACACAATTATATAAAAAATAGTTAAGGAGTTTGTAATCATTTCTTGTAAACTGGCCAGGTTTATGTAAATAAAAGGTTCTTAACTTTTCTCATGCTGTGACTATTTCAAACAGTTCCTCCTGTTGTGGTGACTCCCAAACAAAGAATTTTTTAATGCTACTCTTATGAATTGCAATGTGAATATCAAGAAAGTCAATAATTTTAAGAAACACATTTTATTGATGGAATTATTACTTTCTGATTTATATGGGGTATATATAATAAAAGTACATTAAATTCCTTCATTTTTATAAAGTGAGCATTTCTGCCAAGGTGCCTACATCTAAAATCTGATTTGTCAGGATTAACACTGTATGTGAGGTTTTTTTGTTGGCAAAAGTCAAAGCCAACAGGGAAGCATGATTTATCCCACGCAAATGCTTCCTGATACTGTGCCCTGGCCTTGCTCAAGGGAAGTCAATAGCTAGTCTTGGCATGAGGCCTTGAATAAAAAGATATTCTACAGAGCACGGCCCTCTTCATAAATCTTAATCTGTTAGTGAATGCCCTGTCATGGTTCCCTATCTTCCTGAAGATGCTGCCTCTCAAATTAGATAGTCTTACACACACAAAAACTGTATCGACTTCAAACAGTAGGAAAGGGCATCCAGATAACCCTGAGAAAGGTGATGCTGCTATAAATTTTTAAGAGCCTTAACTGTTTAAATCGGAGACTGTGATATAAGGTCTTTAGATAAAACTTTGTGGGAGGCAGAGGACTCCTCTAAAACAAAGCTTCCTTTACTGATTCTTCACAACTCTGCTTAATAAGTCCTGGTATCAGCCTAAAGCTTTCCAGTGGCTACTGGTTCGTGTTAAGAAGAAAAGATGCTATTCTCCTGTTAGAACAATTTATCATAATAGAAAAGATTGTTATTGTGTCATTACAAATAACTCCCTGGACTTAAGATGGCAAACAGATCCATAAAAACTTAAATTTAGAAAAATTATTTAAACATCACAACAAACAATAAAACCATTACTTGAGTATCTCATTTGTTGAATTGAAAGAAAAGGAGCCTTTTATTGAACTTAAAGGGGGAAATATTGGAATAATGTTCTTTTATAATGTATACAATTTACCTTTTTCATTCGAATACTGATTTCTCCACCCCACTATCTGGTTTCAATCAGTACATTGCATTATGATGCTTATTCTAAGTATCACCTGTCTCAAGTATGTGTAAACATGCCACCATTTGTTCTCTGTGTTGTCAATTAAACAACCAGCCACAATGCTGAGTAATGGACAAGATACAGTGGGACATCCTGGTCTGGAGTGGGAGGAAGAGGAAGGAAGCAGGGGAAGAGAGGAGAGGGAGAATCAGCAGGAGAGGACTTGGAACCAAGAGGAGAGATGAATTGGATCTAAAATATGACTAAAAGCAAGTATAATGGGTGAAATCTGAATGGTAGGAAACTATGCAGCCTTGAGGTTTAGGATGGAATAACTGTTGCCCAGCATTGTGCTCTAGGTTAATTAAATAAATCCTAGTCTCTGTGTGGTGATTTGGGTATACAGCTGGTTTAGGAATAACTGCTGCTTAACTAAAAGGTATATCTATAGTAAATATTATAATCCACAACACTCATTTAAGAAAAAGGTTGTTTGTATATATAGTTGAAACACAAATTGGTTTTAAAGAATATGAAATTTTTCTCTTTCTGCTTTTAAAAAGTTGGTTTTTTGGCTAGCTATAGCTGTAACACAGTTATATTAACAAGAATTATAAAATTCAGTCTAATATCACTGCTTAAGGATATTTTTTGCCTGGCAAGTCAGTGAATAACATTACTTGATTGATTAATCTAACTTACAGATTGTGAAAGCTTTTGGTACATGGGAAGGAAATAATAAATTCTGGAGAACAGAGAAATCAAAGTCAGATGATTTAATCATTTGATGGATCAATACTTTCTTGGCTTCTATTTTGTTTCTGATAATACTTTTTCTCTAGAGATTTTGAAGAAAAGCACATAGTCTTTCTTGTTTCACTGAATGTACTTTATGGTGCATTAGGGAAATAAACAAATAAACCGCCTCACAAGTGAATATAGAATTCAATATTGAAGAAGAGATGGAAGGAATATAATTTATAACAAAGGAATCTGACCAGAACTGAACTCAAAATCCATAACTAATGTAACATTTGAACACAGTAGATACAAAGTCAAATGAAGAGAGGAAAAAGTTGGCTGGTGGCAGCGAATATGGCAGGGAGGACAGTCGTACATAGCTGAACCAACTCCTTCCTTTACCATGAGTTTGCCTCTAATGACCTCTTGCTTCCGGGAAAGTAGTTTTCACTACAGACTTCTAAAAATGAAGAGTATGGCAGCAGTGTGGACAAGTTAGTTTTGACATAGCAAGAACCATGACACTCATAATTTTAAGTGTCCGAATAACTAACTATTAGAGAAACAAGGTGTTATGTGAATTTAGTGAGTCTATGCCAATGACAATGAGGGTGATTTTCTCAAGGATATGACCTATGACTTTGGATGATCCTGAAATGTGCTGGGTGACCATACACTGTAATGTTTCTTGAAGCAAATACATAAGAATGTGCACACATGAACACATCAGCATGTGTATAAATATATTCCACAATGGTAAAAATACAAATGCCATATCCATGTAGCCATATACACAAATACATTGATTCTCCATAGAAAACATTTCATGAATGCCAGGAAGTGAAGGAATCGTCAGGTTTTGACAAGCTGGCAATGCTGTTTAAGGAGGTTGGCAAAATAGCAGCTACTGCTGCTGGGTTGTCTTGTTTCCAGAGTAGCTTTTCTGGTTTTGCTATATAGTTTTTATGAATATAATGTGAAAAACGTTGGGAGGAAAGCTGAAAACTCTGAAGGTTAGCTCAATTCTCTGGTGTTAGAAAGGATTGGAGAGCTAGCTATGCACCTAGAGAGTTTGCAAATAGAGGCTGAAGTGCTTGGAAAGCAAGAAGTGCCAGTGGAAGGAGAACAAAAGGGTTCAGGCCTAAAGTCTGAGGGCAGAAATTTTCCGCAGGATGAAAGAGAAAAGCAAATTAAGCTGGAAGGTAGATTGCCACCCTGCCATGCTCCACACAATTTTGCTGCCAGGTGCCCAAAGCACCTGCATGAGGCAGGAGGCTGGTAGGAAAAGGAGGCACAACCCATCAGCTTTCCAAGTCTTTGTGCAACATATGCCTGTTACTGATGGTGGAGAAGCTTATGATAAGAGGACATGGCAACCAATAGAAATGCTCCATTTAAAGCATTTTAAAGAGTCCATTGTAGAGCATGAAATATATTCATGTTTCATTAAGCAAATGTTAACCAACTGGGCTACCCAAAATAGACTTACCACTCAAGATTGGAAGGGACTGCTGTCAGCTGTATTAAAAGCTGGTCAGCAGTTACAATGGTCATCATGATGGAGAAACGAAGTGACAAAAATAGAACAAAAAACATAAAAGTGGATAAATGTAGATAAGGGCCAGCTGCTTAGTGAAGGTTGTTATGCTGATTTAAAAAACAGATTTGATCTGATGATGCTGCAGCTTTAAGAGCGTGAGATATGGTTGAGGAGCCTCGTAAAACAACCACCTCATTTTTTTTTATTTAATATACTATTTTTGTTTTTTTTATTTTTATCAGTTACATTTTATTAATTCTGTATCCTAGCCGTGCCCCGAACCCTCATTCCCTCCCAGTCCCTCCCTCCCTCCCTCATCACCACTGTGCCCCTTTCCAAGTCCACTGATAGGGGGGGACCTCCCCCATTCATCTGATCCTGTTTTATCAGGT
>REGO01000250.1:2413000-2434449 GCA_010120015.1 Rhombomys opimus
AATTAATAAAATGTAACTGATAATAAAAAAAAATTAAAAAAAATAAAAAAAATAAAAAAAATTAAAAAAAAGAAAATCTTGAGTAATATATAAAAACAGATAAGCACAAGTTACCAAAAATATGATTTTAACATAATCACATTAATATTTTCTGTGTATATTTGATGGGCTCCTCTGTAAATGCAGGTGTGTGCATGCACAGCTGGGTTCTGTTTAAATAAACGAAACAAAGAGTGTGTTCTGTAAAAAAAATAAATAAATAAATAAATAAATAAATGAATATTTTAATGTTGGTGAAAAAGGAACAGTAAGTTTACATTCCTACCAGCAATGGTGGAGGGTTCCCCTATCTTCACAGTCTCTCCAGATGTATTGTCACTTGAGTTTTTGATCTTATCCATTCTGAGGGGTGAAAGAAGAAATCTCAGGGTCATTTTCATTTTTATTTCCTTGATGACTAAGGACGTTGAACATTCCTTTAAGTGTTTCTCTGCCGTTCAATACTCCTCTTTTAAAAATTCTCTATTTAGCTCTGTACCCGATTTTTTAATTGGATTACTTCATTTTTTGCTTTTTAACTTCTTGAGTTCTTTATATATTTTGTATATTAGCCCTCTGTCAGATATAGGGTTGATGAAGATCCTGTAGTAGGCTGTATTTTTGTTCTGATGACAGTGACCTTTGCTTTACAGAAGCTTTTTAGTTTCATGAGGTTCTGTTTATTGATTGTTGATCTTAGAGCCTGTGCTGTTGGTGTTCAGTTCAGGAAGATGTCTCCTGTGTCAAATACTTCAAGGCTCTTCCCCACTGTTTCTTCTAACAAGCACTTTCTCAGAAGATTAGGAATAGTGCTACTTCAAGGTCCAGCTTTAACACAAGTAGGCATATATCCAAAATATGTTCAACTATACAACAAGGACATTTTCTCAACCATATTTGTAGCAACTTTATTTGTAAAAACCAGAATCTGAAAACAATCAAGATGTTACTCAACTGAGGAACAGATACAGAAATTTTGGTACATTTACACCATAGAATATTACTCAGCAATTAAAAACAATCAAGAAATTTGCAGGCAGATGGTGGGAACAAGAAAAGATCGTTCTGAGTGAGGTATCCCAGAAGCTGAAAGACACACATAATATATACTCACTTATAAGTGGATATTATACATATAATATAGGATAATCATACTAAAATTTGTACACCTAAAGAAGCTAAGCAAGAAGGAGGACCCTAGATAAGATGATCAATCCTCACTCAAAAAGACAAACAAACAGACATCAGAAGAGAGAGAAAAGAAGGAACAGGACCGGAGTCTACCACAGAGGGCCTCGGAAAGACTCTACCCAGAACAGTATTAAGGCAGATGCTGAGACTCATAGCCAAAATTTGGGCAGAGTGCAGGGAATCTAAGGAAAGGAGGGGAGATTGAAAGACCTATAGGGAACAGCAGCTCCACAAGGAGAGCTACAGAACCAAAAAATCTGGGCACAGGTGTCTTTTTTGAGACTGATACTCCAACCAAGGACCATTCATGGAGACAACCTAGGTCTCCTGAACAGATGTAGCCCATGGCAATTCAGTGTTCAAGTAATGGGTTCCCTAGTAATGGGGACAGGGATTGTCTCTGACATGAACTCAGTAGCTGGCTCTTTGATCACCTCCCCATGAAGGAGAAGAAGCCTTACCAGGCCACAGAGGAAGACAATGTAGCCAGTCCTGATGAGACCTGATAGGCTATGGTCATATGAAAGGGGAGGAGGACCACCCCTATCAGTGGACTTAGAGAGGGGCATGGAGAGAATGAGGGAGGGAGGGTAGAATTGGGAAGGGAATAGGGAGGGGAGTACAGCTGGGATACAAAGTGAATAAACTGTAATAAATAAATAAATAAACAAATAAATATTTTTTGAACAAAAGAAAAAAGTAACAATAGCAGCTGAGAGACACTGGATTATAGAAAAAAAAGTATAGAACTAGAACAACCCATTTATTATAAGGACAAGTTCATACCAGAATGGAAACCTGCAATAATTTTGTGATGGGGACGTACTAATGCTTGTGTATCTACCGAGAAAGAGAAAATATGGTTACCAATAAAACTTATATAAATTAGGTTTGACCAGGGAAGACCTCCTAATAGGTCTTCCTAATAGCTGAGAATTGCATGTATTTGCAAGGTTAATGAATCTTGGTGGCTACCTGGTTCTCAAGATGCAAAACTGTACTTATAATATTGCCTTTAAAAGTTTGTTTATATTAAGAGTGAAAGACCAGATAACACTGAAGATAAAGCAAGTAGATAAACCAAGTGATTTTGGTCTCACAGACTGCCTCAGTTACTGTTTCCAGAAGAATCTATTCCCAGTTTAACTTTAAAAGGGCTAGTCCAAATGATTGATACCACATATACTGGACAGAAAACATTCTGACTAGACAGAAAACACAGAATAGACAGAAAACACTGAGACCGGACAGAAAAAGATATAGGTAGCCTTTCAGCACTTGGCCAATATCTTAATTTATTTGTATTTTTTATTTTTATTAATTACAGCTTATTCATTTTGTATCCCACCATAAGCCCCTCCCTCCTAGCCTCCCATTCCCACCATCCCTCCCCATTCTCCACCCATGTCTCTCTCCAAGTCCACTGATGGGGGTGGTCCTCTTCCCCTTCCTTCTAATTCTAGTCTATCAGGTCTCATCAGGAGTGGCTGCATTGTCTCCCTCTGTGGCTTCTTAAGGCTGCTGCCCCCTCAGGGGGAGGTGATCAAAGAGCAGGCCCATCAGTTCATGTCAGAGGCAGGCCCTATTACTATGGAACCCACTTGAACACTGAACTACCATGGGCTACATCTGTACAGGAATTCTAGGTTATCTCCATGAATGGTAATTGGTTTGAATATCAGTCTCTTAAAGACTCCTGTGCCCAGATTTTTTGGATTCTGTTGCTCTCCTTGTGGCGCTCCTGTCCTCTCCAGGTCTTACTATCTCCTCCTTTTTTTTCATAAGATTCCCTGAACTCCGCCCAAAGTTTGGCTGTAAGTCTCACCATCTGATCTCATACTCTGCAAGTTAGAGCCTTTCAGAGACTCTCAGTGGCAGGCTTCTGTTCTGTTCCCTATTTTCTCCCACTTCTGATGTCCGTCATCTTTGCCTTTCTGAATGGGGATTGAACATCTTAGCCAGAGTCCTCCTTCTTGATTAGTTTCTTTAGTTATACAGATTTTAGTATGTTTATTCCACATTATAAATCTAATATTCACTTAAGAGTGAGTATGTACCCTGTGTGTCTTTCTGCTTCTGGGATACCTCACTCAGTATGATCTTTTCCAGTTCCCACCATTTGCCTGCAAATTTCATGATTTTCTTGTTTTTTATTGCTTAGTAATATTCCATTGTGTAGATGTACCACAATTTCTGTATGTTTACAAGAATTCAAAAAGATATTTTTTCTCCAGGAAGCAACAAAATAATTTTAAGAACATGATGACCCATTCCCAAGAAATGGGGTGGGGTTTTGTTGCTCATTTGGAGGGTTATGGATTGTCCATGGTAAGAAAAAAATGTAAATGTTAAAATCAATGATCTCTTCCATTTTCCCCACTATCTTTCTTTTTCTCTTATCTTTTTCTTTTCGCCAGTATTATGGAAAAAGAAAAAAGAAGTGGGATATAGGAATACAGAATAAATGGTAGATTATTTAATCCACCAGTGTCAAATGTTATGTATTGGTATGGATTATTGTATATTGATATAAATTTAAGGTTATTTCGTTCAACTTTTGATTAATATATTATATATATGAAACTCATTTATTGTATATTGATTGAAATTTAAGGTTATTTTGTTCAACCTTTGCTTAATATATTGCACATATGCAGCTCATTTGAAAATGTGGTGTAAAACTCTAGTCTTATGAAAACTATTGCAAACTTTTCAGCATGATAGCAAACGCAAACTAGTAGTTAAGAACATATAAATAATCTTAATGGTAGTCTTTTTAGATACTACTTTAGTTAATTACATAAATAAGCTTTATTTAATCTCTTGTACATATTTTAAAGGTTAAGTAGATAACACATAGCTAGACAGCAGCAACAGTGAATGATAGATTATAGATAGATGATAGATAGATAGATAGATAGATAGATAGATAGATAGATAGATAGATATGATTATGCACTATATAATGGTAGATACATAGGTTGTCTTCACACACTTCAGAGATCTATAGAATATGGCATTTAAAAACATTTTAATAACAAAAGGCACTTCTGACAGAAAGCCACATCTGCCCCTTAGTAGTACCTCGAATATAATTCAAAGAAGATGATGGGCCCCAGAAAACAAATGGGAAGATAGCCATGGGAGAAATAAAACCAAAAACTGTCTTTCAATGGCTGGTGGCAGGTTGACTGAGCCTACAGCACAAGCTCAGACAAGCCGTTCACTGGAACGTTGACTGTCTAATTCTGCAGAGACTAAGTGGTCAGTCCTTCAAAATTCCTGTTTTATAAGAATGCCTGTCAGATATTCTGGGCCAGTAGGTTGATGATTGTATGTCTCAACAATACAGAGAAACCTTTACTGACTGTCCAGGCAGTCAACTGTGTCTGTCATTTCTATGGTTCTGGAGCTGTTTGCTCTATGCTTCCCATATGATTAGGTAATATTTCTTTCTAGGGTCTCTGATGAGGTTGAAGACTAGATAGTCATAGTTTTACTACATTTAATCTTAATACAATGGTTTTATCTAAATGGTTTTAAGGTCTAGATAGATGTTTTCACATTGATAGACATAAGAAAGTGGTTTAGGTACAGAACTTAGGACTCACCAGGATAGGATAGTAGAATACTTTCCCAAGGTTGCCCAATATAAATAGACTAGACAAGGTAAATGTGATCTTAGCTGATAATTTTCATAATTCTTTTTTATAGTTTACTAATGTGAGAGAAAAAGCCAATATTTTTAAATATAAAGGGGGGGGGAATGTTGTGAATGTTTTTGTTTATGATATGTAAACAGGTTTTTGTTAAATTTCAAAGTTGGGGATTTTAGTTTGTCCAAATCTGTTTAGTGTCTTGTGTGGAGTCTGTTCTTTGCCAGGTGGAATTAGTTGAATTCTGAGGAATTTGAGTGATATAAATATAGCAGCAAAGAAGAAAGAGTTGCTGCTTTGGGGAAGGACTGCTTGCTTCTGGTTCATCCTGCTCTTACATATGTAGTTTGATGATATGTTGGTTTCCTGGACTTCTGGATTTCTAGATGACTGATATTGCCCCCAAAAGAATCCTACAACCCTACCCAGCAGAAAGTAGCAGATGAGAACTCTGTCATCTTGTTCCCCCTGACCTTCTTTCTTTCATACCCAGTGTTGGTGAGGTTGGAAGGGGGAACTCTGAAAGGCTCTGCCCTGCAGACTATCAATGCAGATGCTGAGACTTATGGGCAACTGTTTGGCAGAGTGTAGGGAATCTTAGGAAAGATGTGGGAAACAGTAAGATCTGGAGAGGACAGTAGCTCCACAAGGAGAGCAAGAGAACCAAAAAGTGTAATTAATAAAGAATAAAAAAAACAAAAAATTAATAAAAAAGGAAATAAAAGGAAAAGAAGTCAAAGATCACTAATTGCAGATGATATGATAGTATACATAAGTGACCCCCAAAATTCTACCAGAGAACTCATACAGCTGAATATCACTTTCAGTAAAGTGGCTGGATGTAAATGTAACTCAAAAAATAAATCAGTAGTCCTCCTGTATATAAACTACAAATGGTCTCAGACATTAGGGAAACAACACCTTTTACAATAGCCACAAATAAAATAAACTAGCTTGATGTAAATATAATCAAACAATTAAGATACCTTTATGACAAGAACTTCAAGTGTCTGAGGAAAGACATAGAAGATATCAGAAACTGAACGATATCCCTTGCTTGCCAGTCAGTAGGATTAACAGTAAAACTGGCCATCTTGGCAAACGCAATCTACAGATTCAATGCAATTCTCATCAAAATACAAACACAATTCTTTATAGACCTTGAAAGAACAATTCTGAACTTCATATGGAAAATCAAAATAGCTAAAATACTCTTGTACAGTAAAATAATTTCTGGAGGTATTTCCATCCCTGATTTCAAATTGTACTTCAGAGTAATAGTAATAAAAACTGCATGGTGCAGGCATAAAAACAGATTGGTTGATCAAGAGAATTAAAGGGAAGACCAAGAGATAAATTCACACACCTATGGGCAATTGATTTTTGAAAAAGAAGTAAAAAATATACAAAGGTAAAAAGAAAGCATCTTCATTTAATGGTGCTGATATAACTGGATGTCCACATGTAGAAAAATGCAAATAAATCCATAGTATCACCTTGCACAAAGCTATTGCCACAACTTCCTGAACAGAACATCAACAGCTCAGGCTCTAAGGTCAACAATTAATAAATGGGACCTCAAAACTGAACAAAAAAAACCTTCTGTAAGGCAAAAGACACTGTCAATAAAACAAAATGATAGTCTACAGATTAGGAAAAGATCTTCACTAACACGATATCCAACAAAGGGCTAATATCTAAAATATATAAAGAACTAAGAAATTAAATGCCAACAAACCAAACAATCCAATTTAAAAATGAGGTATGGAGCTAAACAAACAATTCCCAACAGAAGAATCTCAAATGGCCTAGAAGTACCTAAAGAAGTGCTCAATATCCTTAGTTTCAGAAAAAATGCAAATCAAAATGACTCTGAGAGTCTATCTTACAACATCATAGTTATTATGATTAAAAAAAAACTCAAGTAACAGCACAAGGCAAGGATGTGGAGAAAGGGGAAGAATCTTCCATTGCTTGTGGGAGTGGCAAACTTGTACAAATACAATGGAAATAAATTTTTATTCCAAAAATTGAGAGTAGCTCTACTTGAAGGCCAATCACACCACTCGTGAGCATATAACCAAAAGATTTTCCACAGTATAACAAGAACATTTACTCTGCTATGTTCATAGCCACTCTATTTGTAATAGACAGAAACTGGAAACAACGCAGAGGTCCCTTAACCAAAGAGTGGATATAGAAAATGTGGTACATTTACACATTGGGAGACTACCCAGCCACTAAAACCCAAACCAAACAAAACAAAACAATATCATGAAATTTGCATATAAATGGATGGAATTAAAAAGTATCATTTATACAAGGTACAAACTTTTGATCCATGAGATTTGATTGTTTGTCACGTTAGCATTCTTTGGGGTACTCCCTGCAATGTGCTGCAAATGATAAGTAATATTTTTTTTTAATTTTTATTTTTATCAGTTACATTTTATTTATTCTGTATCCCAGCCGTGCCCCGAACCCTCATTCCCTCCCAGTCCCTCCCTCCCTCACTCATCACTACTGTGCCCCTTTCCAAGTCCACTGATAGGGGGGGGGGACCTCCCCCCATTCATCTGATCCTGATAACATAATGAAATCTATACACCTAAAAAAGATAATCAAGAGAGCGGACATGGGGTAAGAGGATCAATCCTCGTTTAGAAAGACAGATGGGATAAGTAATATTTTTAAAATTCAATTAAAATTTTTACTGTTAAATATTGAACTTTATTTAATTTGACACTGTATTTGCAAGTTTGTTAATCGTACATGCTTATGCGGGAATAATGAATGTGATAGAGCTGCAAGATTTTTCCCACAGGATTATGTCTGTAAGCAGGGGTAAATTTTTCTTCTTTTGTAATTTGAGTAGCATTTGTTATCTCTCTCTCTCTCTCTCTCTCTCTCTCACTCTTTATCTATTCATTTGCATTTGATTTGTCTTAGTAGCCTTCCCACTATTATGTGTAATGTAAGCACAGAGACCCATCTGGAATGGGTTAATGTCCAAAGGTAAATATGTATGCGATGGAAGAGAAGAAGATTGAAACAAAAAATTCAATGTTCCTGCCAGAGGACCAGATAGACAAATTGCAGATCTTCACTTCTCTCTTTTCTCACAGATTCAATCCCCCAGCCTCATCCCTAGTTCTGCAGCAGAAAACTCATGGCAGCTCCCATCCACACCATCTCTAATAGATCTCACAGAGTGTCTCCTCAGAACAGACCCTAATTCAAACACACACTCCTTGCTAACCCACAAGCTACTCCTACTAAGAAAGCAGATAGGGTGATTAGTTCTTAACAACTTTTTTTTTTCAGTCCAAATCACCCAGTCTTGGCCCCAATAGGACATCTGCCTCAGAACACCTGCTGCAGCCTTCCCTGTGCCACACAGATATCACAGATCTTTCTCTCTAACCTTCTTTCCCCCACTCTTGCTTTATCCCAGGCCTCAAATCCAAGAGTTACTCCATGCTAACACACAGACCATTCTTTCCAGGTAGGCATGTAACCCTCCTGCAGATCTTTATCTCTGCTTCTGCTCCTCCAAATCTAATACTTTAGCCTCATTTCCTGCTCAGTAACAAGACACCTGCTGCAATCTCTCTTTTCTCTCTGACTCTATTCTCATCCCCATTATAACATAAAAATCATCTCAACCAACCTTCCTCCCATCAATTCATTCCAATATCCCTGCCTCCAACACCAGCAAGCTTTCCCACTGAACAAAACAGCTCTGCCAGCCAAGGAAATAGGCAAGCTAACTGAGGACCTTGACTAATCCCTCCTCTCTTCCAAGTCCAATTCACTAGTCTCAACCCTACCTCTTCAACATAACACCTTGGTGAAGCCTTCCTATCCCATCCCTATCTCCTGCAGATCTCAAAGACCTGCCCCTTTTAACCTCTTTGCCAGAAACAGTTGCTTTATTTCACTTCCTCCTCCCCCCAATTCTAGCAGTTACTCCTTCATAAGCTGTAGGTCACTCATTCCAGGGAAGTAGGCAGGCTGAATATGAATCCTTCTCTCTTTTTTGTTCCTCTAGATTCAATTGCCTAGTTTTTAATCCCTATCTATATAGCAGAACTTCTGGGGTGATGTCTCATAACTCTCATCTCCCATTTCAAGGGGACTAAATAAACATAACCCAGAGGAACTCTGCTGTGCTCCCTCTTATGAACCCCTCAGATACAGCACATAACTTACCCCATTCTTAAGTGTTTGCTCCCAATACCCAGAAACACAGTTTACTTTAAATGCTCAGTGTCCACACTATAAGGTCCAAAGATAATTTCCTACTAGGCAACACACAATCACCACACTCTCCTAATGTAGAGAGAAAATAGAAACCAGTAACAACATCAATAAATACCACTCAACAACAAAGGAAATTAAAAACAAAAACAAAATCAAAAACAAAAACAGATGTCAGCACCTAGAACTATAATCTTCCCAATCCCAGATGCTTAGGCATCAGCATACAAAAAAAATAAATAAATAAAAAAACAGGAGTATATGTCTCCACTAAAGCCCTGGGACCTTAACACAGCAGACCCTCAATATACTAACATAGCATAAGCATGAGAAAAATACATTAAATAAGCCTTTATGAATATGATAGTGGTCTTTAAAGGTGAAGCAAATAAATCCAATAAAGATTTATTGGAAATAAATAAACCATGGAAAACACAAAGATATATTAGGAAAAAAAAAAAAAGAACAATAGTGATCAAGGCCTGGAAATAGAATTGATAATGGAAATAGGAAGTGAAAACAGAATTAATTAAAAAAACTGGGGGAAATCTGGAAGTGAAAATTTCAGGAACTCAAACAAAAGCTTCAGAGGCAACCTTCACCAACAGAATGTTAGTGTTGGAAGAAAGAATCTCATACACTGAAGATAAGATAAAGAACTAAATAGATTAGTCAAATAAAAATTTAAATCTAAAAAATTCCTAATAAAACAAAATATTCAGGAAATTTGGCACACTATGTAAAGATGAAACTTAAAACTTTTAAGAATAGAAAAAGAAAAATATTCCACCATTTACCGGCAAATTTCATGATTTCCTTATTTTTCATTGCTAAGTAATATTATATTGTGTAGATGTACCACGATTTCTTTTTCTTTTTTTTTTATTTTTATCAGTTACATTTTATTAATTCTGTATCCCAGCCGTGCCCAGAACCCTCATTCCCTCCCAGTCCCTCCCTCCCTCCCTCATCACTACTGTGCCCCTTTCCAAGTCCACTGATGGGGGGGACCTCCCCCCATTCATCTGATCCTGTTTTATCAGGTATCTTCATTGAGTTCCTGTTAGAAATAGTCCTTGTTCCCCTCACTTTGGGAAACCAATTGGTTACTGAGCTACCACAGGCTACATCTTAGCAGAGGTTCTAGGTTATATCCATACATGGTCCTTGGTTGAATGTCAGTTTCAGAAAAGACCCTATGCCCAGATATATTTGGTCTTTGTGGAGCTCCTATCCTTTCCCCATCAGACTAACTCCCCTTCTTTCTTATGATTCCCTGTACCCTGCCAAAGGTTTGGTCATGAGTCTTTGCTTTGAAAACACTGCTAGTTAGAGGCTTTCAGATGCGCTCAGTAGACCCCTGTCATGCGTTCAATGCACATCCCATCTGTCTTTCTAAACGAGGATTGATCCTCTTACCCCAAGTCCGCTCTCTTGATTATCTTTTTTAGGTGTATAGATTTCATTATGTTTATCATATCTTATAGGTCTATATAAGTGAGTATATACCGTGTTTGTCTTTCTCCTTCTGGGATATTTCACTCAGAATGATGTTTTCTAAATCCCACCATTTGCCTGCAAATTTCATGATTTTCTTGATCCATTCTTCAGGTGAGGTGCATCTGGGCTGTTTCCAGCTTCTGGCTATTACAAATAAAGCTGCTACAAATATGGTTGAACAAATGTCCTTATTGTGTACTTGAGCCTCTTTTGGATAAATGCCTAGGAGTGGTATGGCTGGATCTTGAGGAAGTGCTATTCCTAGTTGTCTGAGAAAGCGCCAGATTGATTTCCAGAGTGGTTGTACAAGTTTACATTCCCAACAGCAGTGGAGGAGGGTTCCCCTTTCTCCACAACCTCTCCAGCATGTGTTGTCACTTGAGTTTTTTATCTTGGCCATTTTGAGGGGTGTAAGGTGAAATCTCAGGGTCGTTTTGATTTGCATTTTCCTAATGGCTAATGACGTTGAGCATTCCTTTAAGTGTTTCTCTGTCATTCTATATTCCTCTACAAAGAATTCTCTGTTTAGCTCTGTTCCCCATTTTTTTAATTGGATTACTTGGTTTGCTGCTTTTCAGCTTCTTTAGTTCTTCATATATACTAGATATTAGCCTTCTGTCAGATAAAGAGTTGATGAAGATTCTTTCCCAATCTGTAGGCAGTTGAAAGTATCATCCTGAGTGAGCTGTCCCAGAAGCAGAAAGACACACTTGGTATATACTCACTCATATAAACATGTAATGTAGGATAAACCTACTAAAATCTGTACATCTAAAGAAACTAATCAAGAGAGAGGACCCTGACTAAAATGCTCAATCCCCATCCTGAAAGGCAAAGAGGAAGGAAAATCAGAAGAAGAAGAAAACAGGAAACAACCTAGGAAGCTGCCACAGAGGGCCTCTGAAAGCCTCTGCCCTGCAGACTATCAAAGCAGACGCTGAGACTTATGGCCAACTCTTGGGCAGTGTGCATGAAATCTTATGTAAGAAGTGGGAAATAGTAAGATATGGAAAGGACAGGAACTCCACAAGGAGAGCAACAGAACCAGAAAATTTGAACACAGGGGTCTTTCCAGAGACTCATACTCCAACCAAGTACCATGCATGGATATAACCTAGAACCCCTTCACAGATGTAGCCCATGGCAGTTTAGTGTCCAAGTGGGTTACATAGTAATGGGAAGAGGGACTGCCTCTGACATAATCTGATTGGCCTGCTCTTTGATCACCTCCCCCTGATGGGAGCAGCCTTACCAAGCCACAGAAGATGACAATGCAGCCACTCCTGAAGAGATCTGATAGACTAAGATCAGAAGGAAGGAGAGGAGGACCTCCCTATTAGTGGCCTTGGGAGGGGCATGAGTGAAGAAGTGGGAAGGATTGTAGGCTCGGGAAGGGAGGAGAGAGGGGCTAATGGGGGGATACAAAGTGAATAAAGTGTAAGTAATTAAAAAAACTTACAAAGGAAACACATATACATGTTTATAAAATAAAGAAATAAATGTCTTATAAAAAAAGAAAGAAAAGAAAAAGAGAAAGAAACCTGCACAAAGTGCCAGAAAATACACACCAAAATCTTGAAAAAAATTCCTTAACAAAGAAGATGCCCATAAGATTCAGGAAGCATACAGAACAGCAAATACTGAACAAGAAAGTAAAGTTTCCTTGCCACATAATATTTAAGGCACTAGATATATAGAAAATAAAGAAGAAAGAATATTAAAAGCTTCAGGGAAGAAGACCAACTAACATATAAAAGCAGACATATTAAAATTACAAGCCACCCTCATCGCACTTGCTTTGTGGTTTTCACTCTTTAAATATGTAATACATCATTGCCTCCAGGACCTAGTTCAGATGCCTACCTGACCACCTTCCTGTGGGTGCAGAAAATTAAGGCTGTATTTTTTTTTATCAGTTACATTTTATTAATTCTGTATCCCAGCCGTGCCCTGAACCCTCGTTCCCTCCCAGTCCCTCCCTCCCTCCCTCATCACCACTGTGCCCCTTTCCAAGTCCACTGACTCAGTAACCAATTGGTTTCCCAAAGTGAGGGGAACAAGGAATATTTCTAACAGGAACTCAATGAAGATACCTGATAAAACAGGATCAGATGAATGGGGGAAGGCTGTATTTTTAATCTTCAGTCTCTGAAGTGAATATTCTCAGCTTCTACCAGAACCCAACACCATCACCAACATCACCAAAAATAACAAAATACCAGGAATCAAAAATCATTGGTCATTGATATCTCTCAACATAAATGGCCTCAATTCACATTAAAATACATAGAATACCATGATGGATGTGAAAACAGGATCCTTTCCTCTGCTGAATCCAAGAAATAGTTAACATCAAGGAGAGTTATTAGACAATTCCAAGCCTCAAGAAACTCAGGATTGCTGAAATCATCTTGAACAATTAAAAAAAAAAAAAGCTGCTGGAGTCTTACCTTTCCCAATTTTAAGTTGTACTACAGATCTATAGCAATTAAAACAGCATGGCACTGACACAAAGACAGGTTGATCAATAGAATTTAATTTAAATCCCAAACATAAGTCTACATGCCCATGAACTCTTGAAATTTCAGTGTTCAAGTAAGTTCCATAGTAATGGGAACAGGGACTGTCTATGACATGAACTGATTGGCCTGTTCTTTGTTCACCTCCCCCTGAGAGGGGAACAGACTTACCATGCCACAGAGGAAGACAATGCAGCCACTCCCAAAGAGACCTGATAGACTAGGATCAGAGGGAAGGGGAGGAGGACCTCCCTTATCAGTGGACTTGGGGAGGGTCATGCACGGAAAAAGGGGAGGGAGGGTTGGAATAGGAGGGGAGGAGGGAAGGTTTTACGGGGTGGTACAAAGTGAATAAAGTGTAATTAATAAAAAAAAGTGAAATAAAAAGGACAATTTGCATAAGAATATACAAATAATTTTGAGAAGTCCTTCAAGATGAATATTACTAAATTGAGGACTATGTGATGTTGTGAAAGTACAAGAGGCTAGAGAAATTGAACACTTCTCAGCATAAAACATCTTAACATTAAAATATTTAAAGTGATTTAAGATTATTTAAATAGCATAAGTGAAATTCATCTTTCTGAAGGAGTGCTGAGAGGAGGAGGCCACACTTTATGTATTGTTTGTTGAAAACCTAGCTAATGTTTTCTAATGTGAGGAATATTGAGCAGGGGAAGAATAAATTGAACTATTAAAATAATGAAAAGGAAGCTGAGGAAATACTTTTATAGGTACCCAAGTTTCAGAGACTTATAAACCCAGTTCACTACCACAAAACAGTAACGAAGGAGGACAAATCGCAATTGTTTATCCAAACTCTGAATTGTATATACTTCATTACTGTGAATATATGTTTTAATAATTAATAAAAGACAATTTTTGTGTGTGGTAATGAATCAAAGTTAACAATCTGATGAGTGCAGAGAGGAAGGAAGGAAACCATCATAATTGGGATGCTTGTTACACACTCACTTAACTCAGAATATTCCAGATGATTATTAATGTGACCCAACAAAGTCACACAACAGTCACCTAGGGCTGCTGTAACAAAACCACACTTTAGACAACAGATTCACTAATCATGCTTCTTCAGACTGTGAAGTTCAAGGCTAAAGGGCCATATGGTTACCCTAGACTCATATGTAAGCACTCCTAGGTTTGTATGTAGAGCAGGAGGACAGGAAAAAAAAGAAACAAATACACAGTGGAAAAAAAACAGCATCTTTAACAAATGATGATAGTCAAACTGGGTATTGGCATATAGAAAAATGAAATAATAGATACATATTTACCAGTCTGCAAAAATTAACTCCAAGTAGATCAAAAACCTCAACTAGCTACATAGAATCTGATAAAGAAGAGCATGTTAATACCGTGGAACCTGTTGACACACTTATTAGTCAATAAATGTCATTAAATGAACAATGTCAAAGTAACATTAGACACATTAAATATTTTTAGTCTTTCAGGTGATGATAGTGTGTTACTTAATTTTTTTTTTTACAACATGATCTTTTATTAATTCAGCAGGCCAACTGTCCTATGATATTTTGAGTGTGTCTGATTAATCCTTTTGGTAATACTTAACATCTTCCTCTCTTTTTTACATTTCTTAGAAATATATTTGATATAAAAGTCTTATTGGGGTTAGGATATCCATATTGGGAAAAAAATGTACCCTAGATAATAGCAAAAGTACTTCATGAAGGTTACTATTATTGATGGCGTTATGCTTGCTCACAGGAATTGTCCACTAGACATCAGTGATTACACAAATGAGTATTTATATTGCCAAAACCGTAAATTAATCTTATTTACTAGATAGAGCTGTTCTCACCTAATGTTTGAAATTTCCATATTTGGAGTCATTTTGAAAAGACAATACCATCTGTTCCTAAAGCCAGCATAAGATTTGACTTATGGGAAAATGTTTAGAAGTATTTTGCTAAATGAATAAATAAATAAATTGCATAAATCAATCTTTTTTTTATCAGTTACATTTTATTAATTCTGTATCCCAGCCGTGCCCAGAACCCTCATTCCCTCCCAGTCCCTCCCTCCCTCCCTCATCACCACTGTGCCCCTTTCCAAGTCCACTGATAGGGGGGGACCTCCCCCCATTCATCTGATCCTGTTTTATCAGGTATCTTCATTGAGTTCCTGTTAGAAATAGTCCTTGTTCCCCTCACTTTGGGAAACCAATTGGTTACTGAGCTACCACAGGCTACATCTTAGCAGAGGTTCTAGGTTATATCCATACATGGTCCTTGGTTGAATGTCAGTTTCAGAAAAGACCCTGTGCCCAGATATATTTGGTCGTTGTGGAGCTCCTATCCTTTCCCCATCAGACTAACTCCCCTTCTTTCTTATGATTCCCTGTACTCTGCCAAAGGTTTGGTCATGAGTCCTTGCTTTGAAAACACTGCTAGTTAGAGGCTTTCAGATGTGCTCAGTAGACCCCTGTCATGCGTTCAATGCACATCCCATCTGTCTTTCTAAACGAGGATTGATCCTCTTACCCCATGTCCGCTCTCTTGATTATCTTTTTTAGGTACTTAAAAGTGGAACTAACTGACACGTTAGTAGATCACAGACTATACAAAAATGGTGACAAATTCAGGACAATGAAATTCATCTGGGGACTTGACACATGTATTTACTAGATAGCCCCTAACTGCACTTTGTAATCAGATCTTTGTTCCACATATTTTCCATCTCCAAATACATCTCTATTGTTGGTAGTACCAGCTTCATAGAATGAAAGTTTTTAAAGTTGTGATTGGAAGTATAAAAAAATAAAAACAAAAGCAAACCCAGAAGATTTGAATAAATCATACTAGGGTTGGCTAATCATTTTACTGCAGTATTACAAGATGCAGAGCCTAAAAAGTATAAAACTTACATGAAATTCTACTATTTACATTGATAGAATTAATAAGGCTTTACTTAATAAGATACATTTCCATTTATATTCATATCTCATTTCCAAAAAGATAGTGGTTGATTTATAGTTGATTACACTAAGAGCCGCTAATAACTTTCGTAGACATTGAATATCACTGGTTGGCATCTGCAGATGTTATAGTTATTAGCATGCTGTTCACTGTAGTCCTTCAATCACAGAATACTCATTTTCTGAAACTGGTGCTGTGCCAGGCAGGTCCCTATTTTGTTTCATTCAGTAATACTAAAACAGAATAAAAAAAGCACACAAGCAAGCAAATAAATGAATAAATAAATAGATAGATAAAGAGACATACAAATAAGTGAGATTTTAATGGTGTAAATCATCCCATTCCTTACATCCTTCATCCCTCCTGCCCACTCTGTGTTCTTCCATATTTTTTGTCTTACATTCATTTCTTCCTTTCCTCCTCTCTTTCTCCACTTTTTCTTTCTTCCCTTCCCTCCTGCAGCTCTTCCTTTTTTTTAATTTTTCTTTGTCTTCCTCCACCATTGTTCTTCTTCTTCTTCCTCTTTACCATTTATTCATTTTGTATCACAGTTGTAGATCCTCCCTCATCTCCTCCAAGTCCTCCATTCTCCCTCTTCTCTCTCTATCCCCCTCCTCTAGTTCACTAATAGGGGAAGACCTTCTCTCCTACTATCTGACACTAGCTCATCAGATCTCATCAGGAGTGGTTGAATCCTCTTTATCTGTGGCCTAGTATGACCACTCTACCAGGGGGAAATGGTCAAAGATTAGGCAATCCAGTTCATGTTAGATAGAGCCCCTGCTCCCCTTTTGAGTTCCTCTCTATGCATGGTCCTAGGTTGATGCACCAGTCTCTGTAGGCCCCCCTGGAACTAGAGTTTTTGGCTTTTTTGGTCTTCTTGTAGAGCTCCTGTCCCTTCCCAGTCTTTTTACCTCTCCCTCTTCCATAATATTCCCTGAACTCTGCCCCAAAGTTTGGATATGTGTTTCAGCATCTGCTTTGATCCCTTGTTGCTTGGAGTCTTTCAGAGATCATCTGCAGTAGGCTCCCATCCTGTTCCTTCTCTTCTACTACTTTTGGTGTTTATACTGTTATCTCTTCTGAAGGAGAATTAAGCATCTTCCCTAGGGTCATCCTTGTTGTTGAGCTTCTTAAGTCTGTAGATTTTAGTATTTTTATCCTATATTATATGGCTAATAATTGAGTGTATACTATGAATGTCTTTCTGCTTCAGAGATACCCCACTTGGGATGATTGTTGTTAGTTCCATCATTTGCCTACAAATTTCATGATTCCCTTGTTTTCCTTGTTTTTTTTTGTTTTGTTTTTTTGTTTTTTGAGTAATATTCCATTGTGTAAATGTATCACAATTTCTGTATCCATTCTTTGGTTGAGGGACATCTAGGCTGTTTCCAGATTCTGGCTATTATGAGTAAAGCTGCTATGAACATAGTTGAGCAAATGTCCTTGTTTTATGGTTGAACATCTTTTGGATATGAGGCCTGGAGGGGTATAGCTAAGTCTTGAGGTAACAGTATTCCTAATTTTCTGAGAAAGTGCCAGACAGATTTGTAAAGTGGTATATAAGTTTACATTCACAACAGCATTGGACGATGGTTCCACTTTCTCCAAACTCTCTTCAACATGTGTTGTCACTTGAGTTGTAAATTTTAGCCATTCTTATGAGTATGAGATAGAATCTCAGAGTTGTTTTTATTTGCCTTTTCCTGATGACTAAGGACACTGAACATTTCTCAAAGTGTTTCTCCACCACTCCATACTTTGCTGTTCAGAATTTTGTTTAGCTATGTACCCCATTTTTTAAATTGGGTTGTTTGGTTTATTGCTGTTTAATTTATTGAGTTCTTTATATGTTCTGGATATTATCTCTCTGTCAGATGTAGGGTTGTTAAACATCGTATATATATACATACACATATATATGTGTGAATGTAAATTTAAAAATATGTATTAAATAATACATATACTCTGAATTATATACATCTGTCATGTTGATAGAAACACATATATTGGTCATAAAATATGTTCAGCATCAAAGAAGAACCCTGCAAATCTTGCCAACTTGAAAGTTTATATAAAAGAGAAAGAGATGATAGTGGAGCAAGGAGACATTAAGTATAATTCCATGGAATCTTTTGGTTGAGACCAACAAGGGCCATAGATGAAGGAGATATAGGTGCAAGCAGTTCTTTATCAATTTCATAGTTGCATGTTCCTTGGGCCTTACACTCCTTGTCTTCTCTCCATTTTCATAGATGCAATGTCTATACATGAGGACCTCTGTTTCCATTGTGAACTGTATAGTTTATGTGACTGAACCATTGAATGAGAGCATTAATAGTTTTTATTTGAGTCATTAGTTATTCTTTTTAACATATAATACTTATTTAAAGAACTACACCATAAAATAATTTTCTATGATCAAAAATGAATTGAAATCAAATTTATTTGAAATAATCCTAGACATTAATCATCAAAAAATATCAGACAACATCAACCACTCTTCATAACACAATTATGAAATTGGTAGGTAACACACTGAAAACATGAAAATGAAATTTTGTCAGGAATTTTATTTTTCATTATTTTTATTATTTATTAATTTAATTATGTATAATATAAATATTATACAATAATATTTATTGTAATTTTATTAATTACAGTTTATTCACTTTGTATCCCCCCATAAGGCCCTCCCTCTTCCCCTCCCTGTCCCATCCTCCCTCCCCCTTCTTCACGCATGAAGAAGAGAAAATGAAATTTTTAAAAAAGTGTTGATGTAACAAACATAAAAACAAAACAAAACAAAACAAAATAAAACAAAAAAACACCCACAAGTCGTCAGTGGTATCGCCAATCGCCAATACTGCGGCCAAATTTTTCCATATTTGCTTTATCTGCCAGTCACTGATATCATAGTCTTGATTTTATGTACTTCTTATGCTACAGAGACTTTCTTACCATTGGAGGGCAGCCAAGACATGACTGAGTAGTTCAGATCCTGGAAGCATAGTAGAGATGGAGATGATAAGGACAATTGTGAAGAATTGTGTTAATATTTGATGAGCATTGCTTTGAATCTGTAGATTGCTTTTGGTAGGATGGCCATTTTTACTATGTTAATCCTATTGATCCATGGACATAGAAGATCTTTCCATTTTCTGATATTTTCTTCAGTTTCTTTCTTCAGAAACTTGAAGTTTTTTCATACAGATCTTTCAGTTGCTTGGTTAGAGTTACACACCAAGATACTTTATTTCTTGCTATTGTGAAGGGTGTTTCCCTAGTATTTTCTCAGCCCATTTGTTTTCCTCTTCTTCTGTCATGTCATATCTGAATCTTTATTTTTTACTTATTTGTGCTGAATGAACTGACAGTATGTAAACATGATAGTATTTTTCAGCCATAAGTCAATATCATCAATCTCAGATATGCTAGATATCACTAGCTTCCTCATATTTGTAGACCTTATATTTTATACCATTGACAATATCATGCTATTAATGGCAAATAACTGTTGAGCTAGAAGTCAAAGCTCTATACATTTGTATCCATCTATGCTAAATTTTTGCATCCCTTGTGGTTTGATAAATGAAACAACTATAACAAAAAGAAAATTAGCTACAGCTAAAATTTTGTGCTGCCATTCCAAAAATTATAGTTATCACTTTATTTTTTAAGTTTTTGAAATATATTCTATTTTATAATCACCTTACAATCATACTATCTGCTTAATGGATGTGAAATATGATTTAAAGAAATATAAACCTTTAGCTTATTAATGTTAAAATATTTGAGAAGACATCTTCAAAGTCCATGCAATTGTTGTCTTACTTCTATATCCTAGAAATCTGAAGTATTCTAGATTTTTTTTGTCAATAGCAAACTGATAATTCAAAATGGCAAAGTAAGAAAATTGAAGAAGATCAAGGCGATAAAAATTGGAAAGGAAGAAGTCAAAGTATCACTATTTGCAGATGATATGATAGTATACCTGAGTGACCCCAAAAACTCTACCAGGGAACTCCTACAGCTGATTAACACCTTGAGCAAAGTGGATGGATACAAAATTAACTAAAAAAAAAAAAATCAGTAGCCTTCCTGTATACAAAGGACAAAAGGAACAAGAAAGAAATTAGGGAAACAACACCCTTCAAACAGCCACAAAGAACAGAAAGTAACTTGGTGTGAACCTAACCAAGCAAGTCAAAGACTTGTATGAAAAAAATTTCCAGTCTCTGAAGAAAGAATTAGAAGAAGATATCAGAAGATGGAAAGATCTCCCATGCTCATGGCTTGGCAGGAATAACATAGTAAAAATGGCCATCTTACCAAAAACAATCTACAGATTCAATGCAATTCCCATCAAATTACCAACACAATTCTTTACAGACCTTGAAAGAAAAATTCTCACCTTCATATGGAACAAAAAGAAACACAGAATTGCTAAAACAATTCTCTATAGTAAAAGATCTTCAGGAGGTATCTCTATCCCTGATCTCAAGCTGTACTATAGAGCAACAATACTAAAAACTGCATGGTATTGGCATAGAAACAGACTGGTGGGTCAATGGAATCGAATAGAAGACCCTGACACAAATCCACACACTTATGGACACATGATTTTTGACAAAGATGCCAAATCCATTCAATAGAAAAAAGACAGCATCTTCAACAAATGGTGCTGGTCTAACTGGATGTCTACATGTAGAAAAATGCAAATAGATCCATACTTATCACACTGCACAAAACTAAAGTCCAAGTGGATCAAAGACCTCAACATAAAACTAGACACACTAAACCGCTTAGAAGAAAACAGTGGGGAATATCCTTGAACTCATTGGCACAGGAGACAACTTCCTGAACAGAACACCAACAGCACGGGCTTTAAGAGCAACAATCAATAAATGGGACCTCATGAAACTGAAAAGCTTCTGTAAAGAAAAGGATACTGTCCTCAGAACAAGACAACAGTCTACAGATTGGGAAAAAAAAATCTTCACCAATCCTATATCGGATAGAGGACTAATATCCAGTATATATAAAAAACTAAAGAAGTTAAACAGCAACAAATCAAGTAATCCAATTAAAAAATGGGGTACAGAGCTAAGCAGAGAATTTTCTACAGAGGAATATCGAATGGCAGAGAAACACTTAAAGAAATGTTCAACCTCATTAGCCATCAAGGAAATGCAAATCAAAACAACCCTAAGATTTTACCTTTCACCCATCAGAATGGCTAAGATCAAAAACTCAAGGGACAACACATGCTGGAGAAGTTGTGGAGAAAGGGGAACCCTCCTCCACTGCTGGTGGGAATGTAA
>REGO01000250.1:2434699-2452135 GCA_010120015.1 Rhombomys opimus
ATCTACACAATGGAATATTACTCAGCAATAAAAAACAAGGAAATCATGAAATTTGCAGGTAAATGGTGGGATCTGGAAAAGATCATCCTGAGTGAGCTATCCCAGAAGCAGAAAGACACACAAGGTATATACTCACTCAAATAGACATATAATATAGGAAAAACCTACTAAAATCTGTACACCTAAATAAACTAATCAAGAGAGAAGACTCTTGCTAAAATGCTCAATTCCTATCCAGAAAGGTAAAGAGGCTGGACATCAGAAGAAGGAGAAATGAGGGGACAAGTCAGGAGCCTGACACAGAGGACCTCTGAAAACTCTGCCCTGCAGACTATCAATGTAGATACTGAGACTTATGGGCAACCTTTGGGCAGAGTGCAGGGAATCTTAAAAAAAAAAAGTAGGAAACAGTAAGATCTGGAGAGGACAGGAACTCCATAAGGAGAGCAACAGAACCAAAAAATCTGAGCACATAGGTCTTTCCTGAGACTGCTATTCCAACCCAGGACTATGCATGGAGATAACCTAAGACTCTTGCACAGATGCAGCCCATGGCAGTTCAGTATCCAAGTGGGTTCCATTGTGATAGGAACAGGGACTGTCTCTGACATGAACTGATTGGCCTGCTCTTTAATTACCTCCCCCTGAGGGGGAAGCAGCATTACCAGGACACAGAAGAGGACAAGGCAGCCACTCCTGATGAAACCTAATTGACTAGGATCAGAAGGAAGGAAAAGAAATACTCCCCTATCAGTGGACTTGGGTAGGGGCATGCAAGCAGATGGTGGAGGAAGGAAGGGATTGGGATGGGAGGAGGGAGGGATCCATGGGGGGGATACAAAGTGAGTAAAGTGTAATTAATAAAAAAGGAAAAAACAAACAAACAAATATAAATAGATGCAAAAAAGGCAAAATCTCAGTTTTACAAGTATGTTGACATTTAAATAAATGTAGCTACCACTAATAAGCCACAAAATTATTCAAATTTATTTATTTTTTCTTTTTTTTAATTTTATTTTTTTCTTATCAGTTACATTTTATTAACTCTGTATCCCAGCTGTATCCCACTCCCTCATTCCCTTCCAGTCCCTCCCTCCCTCCCTCATCACCACTGTGCCCCTTTCCAAGTCCGCTGATAAGGGGGGACCTCCCCCCATTCAGCTGATCCTGTTTTATCAGGTATCTTCATTGAGTTCCTGTTAGAAATAGTCCTTGTTCCCCTCACTTTGGGAAACCAATTGGTTACTGAGCTACCACAGGCTACATCTGAGCGGAGGTTCTAGGTTATATCCATACATGGTCCTTGGTTGAATGTCAGTTTCAGAAAAGACCCTGTGCCCAGATATATTTGGTCTTTGTGGAGCTCCTATCCTTTCCCCATCAGACTAACTCCCCTTCTTTCTTATGATTCCCTGTACTCTGCCAAAGGTTTGGTCATGAGTCTTTGCTTTGAAAACACTGCTAGTTAGAGGCTTTCAGATGCGCTCAGTAGACTCCTGTCATGCGTTCAATGCACATCCCATCTGTCTTTCTAAACAAGGTTTGATCATCTTACCCCATGTCCACTCTCTTGATTATCTTTTTTTAGGTGTATAGATTTCATTATGATTATATACCCAAAGCTTGCTCAAGTACACAAAAGGGATACTTGTTCAACCATGTTTATAGCAGCTTTATTTGTAATAGCCAGAACCTGGAAACAACCCAGATGTCCATCAACGGAAGAATGGGTACAGAAATTATGATATTTCTACACAATGGAATACTACTCAGCAATCAAAAAGGAGGAAATCATGAAATTTTCAGGCAAATGGTGGGATCTAGAAAACATCATTCTGAGTGAAATATCCCAGAAGGAGAAAGACAAACACGGTATATACTCACTTATATAGACCTATAAGATATGATAAACATAATGAAATCTATACATCAAATTTATAATGTCTAGCACATGCAATATTTTGGGTTTGATCCCACTATTCAATAAGACAAAACCAATCAGAAGTAGTTAAAATTCTATAGAGTTATAATGTATACAAACTTACCTGCATTGTTTCTCTTCATATGTTTGAAACAAAGAATAATTTCCTATTCGAAATTATTGGTAAGATAGTCATTATCAATTTTTCCAGGTTGCAATATTATGGGACTCTATTGATTTTAAACTTACATATGGCAACTGTATATCTCTGAATAAGTTTTCTTCAATCAATTTTTATCATTGCTGGTGTCAATCACATGATATAAACCACTTATGAGGATGAAAGATTTATTTTCTCATCATGGTTTTATAAATATCTCTTCATGATTGTGCATAAGCAACAGGCAGTTAGAACATCTGATATCCTGCTGACAAGGAAAGAGAGAAATGGAGTCCAGAAGGGCCAGAGCAAACAGGAGATTGCCAGAATGACATTTTCTCTTAGTGAGTCCCAGTTCCTTAATTTGCCACTCCACAATGCGACTGCATTTTGAATATACTGATTAAGTCAGAAATATCATAGTTTACAGACTATGAATCTCTCAAGTATTTCTAGCCCAATTAAATTAAGCATTACAGAGCCAAAAGCCAACTAACTAACCAACGAACCAACAGCAAAACCCCACTAAAATATAAAGCAAGTTAGGGATTGTAGGAGAGAAAAAAATCATGAGATGCTTTCAAAAAAAGAATCATTCTACTATGTGAAGGATAGTTTCATTATTGTTGAACATATGATTAATTAGGAAAACTTATTTTTTACAGTTTGATAGTGAGTTAATCTGGTTTCTCAGTATATAAATACATTTATTCATAAGATCTTCAATGTCTTCAATATTAGTCAAAAAGTTTTTATTTATTAAGAAGACCTCATCATATTCAAAATTACAGAGTTACAGACAATTTTGTAGGATGACTAACAAAACAAATTTAATTCTCATACTGCCCAGCTCTAGGAATCCAAGATGACAATGTTGCCTGATTTGTTTACTTCTGAGTTCTCTTCATTTGCTGTGTTTGTGTGTGTGTGTGTGTGTGTGTGTGTGTGTGTGTGTGTGTGTGTGAGTGTGTGTGTGTGTGTTTCCCCTATCCTGGGAGTTTCTTTTTTCAAACACACTGCACATCACCTTTTCTTATTTGCAGAAAACTCTCTCATTTTATTTAATGCCTTTTTAAAAAGCACTAGCTCTTATGTGATTCTGTTCTGTGATACTACATATTCAATACTAAATACAGAAATTTATAGGTGACACTGTTCATCACAAGCATAAATACCTGAATACATATCTGAGTTGGATGTTTTCCATTTTTTTTTTTGAGGAAGGCATCATCTGTTAATACAAAGCATGGCTGTCTCCGAAGCTGTACTTCTTAATTTCAGACACTGTTATATCACTGTTTTCATGTTATTGTTTCCAGTGGGTACTATACTTGTCTGATAATCTATCCTCTTTTCTACCTCAGTAAGGACACTTTTAGCACTTACCTCATAAAGAAGTGAAATTATAAATTGCATTTAGAAGAAAACATCTAAAACAGATTAAAGGGGCTCTGCCTCCCTGGATCATTTAATAGGAGATTAAAGACACTTCAGCAGGTGAAGAATAAAACTCAAGTAATGACTTTTAAGAATGGTAATTTCCCTCTAATTCTTTGATGTGTATTACCTTTGATGCTTTTGTCCTTCAGAATTAAAGCATTGCAAACAAGACCCTCAATCCTATAAGAGAAGTTGTCAGATTCTGTCTGACATCTTGTATATCAAAGGAGGAATTGCCAACTGAGTATCCCCTTAGCAACCAATCACAAGGCCTCTAACACTCCTAGGCTTTTAGTTCCACAGTATGGTCATGAATAATATTTCACTACTACCACTAGTAAGCAACCCCACAACTGAAGCCTTTACTTCATCAATGGCAGACTTATTCCATGAAAGACCACTACACGCATACCAATTCTGGAAAGAAAACACCAGGATAGGCTTGTTCATGGAGTGTTAGTAACTGTACTCACCCACAGTTGATAACTCTGTTCACCCTTCCTCACAGAGGGGAACCATTCTCTCAGTGACTCAGAAGAAAGTCCATAATTTATCTAGTGCATATCTGAGACTGTCTGGTAGTCAAAGTTCTGTGATTTGTCCTCATGTCTAATCTGTAATTGAAAGATTTAAACTGTGCTATGATTGCTGTAAATTCAAATATTTGTTTGTATAACTCATGTGAAGGCAACCCTTGGTTGATAACCTGGCTATATAAAGAATAAACTAAAATCCAAGCAGCTGGATATACCTTCAAGGCAGTTTTCTTGATTGGATTATGTGGGGAGGAAGGATCTATCTTTAATCTGGGCTACAATTTCTGGTGGCAGTTGAGAGAAGCTTTTGCTCTCTGAGTGCCTATCCTCACTCCCTGCTACTGAGGCATTCTTTCACTGGCATTAGAACCTACCTCTTTGGGATTTCTATGTGGACTGAAGACCATTTGAGAAATCCAACATTGTGGACTAAACAAATTTTGGATTTCCAGGCTTTCTATGAAGAGACATTCTTGGACTATTTGGATCACATCCTGAAAGCCACTCATATATATGTATATGCATATATATCTGTGTATATCTGTATATGTATACACATATATATTAGTAAGGGTTTTCAAGAGAAATCAAGCTGATATACATGTAAATGTGTGTAAATACATATGTGTATATGTATAAATTTATAATATTACTTTATATGTTACTTTTATATTACTATATATAAATATACAGTTTATAGCTTATAATAATACACACAAATATTTACACACATATATATGTATATATGATTGCTTTTCTAGAACACCCTTACCAATACACCTTACCCTTCCATGTTTCTTGTCTACTGTTCAACTCAGGTTTTTAGACATCGGGGGGAAACTTTCTGTGTTGATTCTTAGTGATGCTAAATTAGGTTTAATGACTGGCTTCTTCCAATTGGTATTTTCTTGCCTGGTGTGTTCCTTGAGTAGAATATTGCCATAAAGAGGACCAAAAGCATTAGCTGTACCTATGGAGAGACAGCAGGAGGAATGAGGGCAAAAGCCAAACAGAAATAGAGACAGCAGCCAGGTTCTAGAGGTAACACTGGCTGGGTGGTCGCAGAACAGCTGAAGAATTCCATAACGTAGCCATGACTGGGATTTTGAGAATAAAGACTACAGAAAAGATGAATAATGATCAAAATATAAAGAAGGCCTAAGACGAAAAAGTCAAGACAGCTACTCTAGAAAGCAAAACTTCATGGATGAGAAGCCTGTAGTTTTTAAAAGGTTACTGGGCATAATCGGGATTACAAGAGCAAGTGTTAGGATGCTGAATCACAAGGGCAACACAGCAGAGTCTACAAAGGACGGAGGTCATTAAAACCACAGCACAGGAGCCATGTAACATTGGTAAGGTTTGCTGTGGCCATTTGCTGATGTCTATGGCTGTTGATTATTGTCCAATATTTCATCCTCAAATATGTGCCATAGGTTCAAATCTGAGTACCCGGTGCTGTGTGAATTTCTGTGGCCCAAGCTTCATGGGCTTAAGTCTGTAGTTTTGAGGGCCTAGAGCTTCAAGCCTAACCCTGTCCCAATATCCCAGAAGTCTTCGAAATGTAAAAAGTCAATAATATAAACACAAGAGCACTAAGCAATTTATGGTTTCTGTCTAAAAGGATGAAAAAGAATCAAGCTAGCTTACTGATAGCCTCTGTAAGTATGCAATAATTCAAATACAATATTAAAATGTATTATTCAATTTTATTAATCTAGGTGTATAGCTAGGAACTACCAAGTGTGAGAAACTCAAATTAACAAGAAATATTTTATACTACAAAATAATAAAAGTATGCATATGCATTATTTATTCTATATATATTATATTTATAATTATTTCTCTTTTTCATCTCCATTTCACTAGTAGAAAACTACAATATGTTTAATTATTGGCCGCCAGTTTGAATTGTATAAATATGACTTTTAAAAAAAGAGGGAAAAAAAAAGATTCAAGATTCCATAAGTTGCACAAAAAAAGGTAAAGAATTTTTTTTGTTTAATTCCAGAATTTGTTGATGCAGAAATAGAGCTGGTTTCAGTGAAAATACAAAATTCGTACTCAACATTTGATAAAGAACACATGGATAAATATTTATTATAAAAGATAGGTACTATCCATAGATATTGAATTTTGAGTACATTATATTTAGACAAAACCTAAAACTGACATTGTTACTTCTGAGGCATTTCTCTTTAAAATAATTTATTGAGAAGTAGGATATCCTGTTGACATTCTGTTGCTTTACAGAAGCTTTTAAGTTTCATGAGGTCCCATTTATTAATTGTTGATCTTAGAGCCTGAGCTATTGGTGTTCTGTTCAGTAAGTTGTCTCTGGTGCCAATGAGTTCCAGGGTCTTTCTCATTTTTCCTCTAATAGACTTAGTGTATCTGATTTTATGTGATGGCTTTGATCCACTTGGACTTGAGTTTTGAGCAGGGTGATAAATATTGGTCTATTTGCATTTTTCTACATGTAGACACCCAGTGAGACCAGTATCATTTGTTGAAGATGCTGTCTTTTCCCAAAGTATGGTTTAGGTTTCTTTGTCAAAAATTAAGTGTTCATTGGTGTGTGGGTTTATTTCTGGGTTTTCAATTCGGTTTCATTGATCCACCATTCTGTTTCTATACTAGTACCATGCAGTTTTATTACTGTTATTCTACAGTACAGCTTGAGAACAGGGATAGAGATTTCTCCAGAAGATCTTTTATTGTGCAGAGTTGGTTTTGGCATTCTGGGTTTTTTGGGTTTTTCTTTTGTTTCTTTTTTTTTTTTTTCCATATGAAGTTCAGAGTTGTTCTTTCAAGATTCACAAAGAATTGTGTTGTTATTTTGATACAAATTGCATTGAAACTGTAGATTGCTTTTGGTAAGATGGGCATTTGTACTATGTTAATCCTACTATCTACAAACTGGGAAAATATCTTCACCTACCCTACATCTGACAGAGGGCTAATATCCAAAATATATAAAGAACTTAAGAAATTAAACACCAACAAACAAAATAATCCAAATAAAAAACATTGTACAAAGCCAAACTAAGAATTCTCAAGAGAGAAATATCAAATGGTCAAAAAAGAGGAATAAGGGAGCGGGATACAGCTGGGATACAGAATTAATAAAATGTAAGTAATAATAATATTAATAATAAAAATTAAAAAAAGAAATGTTCAATGCCCTTAGTCATTAGGGAAATGTAAATCAAAGCGACTCTTAGATTCTCTCGTACATCTATCAAAATGGATAAGATAAAATACTCCAGTGACAGACAGCATGTGCTGGCAAGGTTGTGGAGAAAGGGGAAACTCTTCCATTGCTTAGAGTGCAAACTTGTACTCCACTTTGAAAATCAATATGGTGCTTTCTCAAAAAAATAGGGAACAGCTATACCTAAAAACCCAGCTATACGACTCCTGCTTATATTCCCAAATGATATTCCATCATGCCACAAAGACTTTTGCTCACCTATGTTTGTGGCAGATTTACTCATAATAGCCAGAAACCGGAAACAACTCAGATGTCCCTCATCTGACGAAATGGATAAAGAAACCGTGGTACATCTACACACTGGAATATTATTCAGCTATTAAAAACAAAGACATCATGCAATTTTCAGGAAAATGGAGGAACCTGGAAAAGATCATCCTGAGTGGGCAACCCAGACCCGGAAAGACACGAATGGTATATACTCACTTACAATTAACCTGTATAATACAGGGTAACCATACTGCAATCCACAGACCTAAAGAAGCTAAGTAACAAGGAGGACCCTAAAGAGGATGCTTAATTCTCATTCAGAAGGGCAAACAGAATAGATACTGGAAGCAGTCGAAGAGAGGGAACAGGGCCTCGAACCTACCATAGATGTCCTCTGAACGTCTCCACCAAGCAGGGGAACGAAGCAGATGCTGAGACTCAGAGCCAAACTTTGGGAGGAACACAAGGAGTCTTATCGAAGAGTTAGGGGATAGAAGGATCCAAAGAAGTCACAAGCTTCACAAGGAAACTAATAGAGCCAACAAATCTGGGCTCTGGGGCACCTGCGGAGACTGGTGCACCAACCAAGGACCATGGATGGAGAGGACATAGACCCCCTGCTCAAATATACCCAATAGGCAGATCAGTCTCCATGTGGGTTCCTGAGTAAGGGGAGCAGAGGCTGCCTCTGTCAAGAACTGGACTGCCTGTTCTTTGATCATTTACTGCTGGTGATAAGGCCTTGCCAGGCTACAAAGAGCTTGCAAGCATTCCTGATGAGACTTCATACGCTGGGGTCAGTTCTTAGGGGAGGAGGGCTCCCTCTCTCTGAGGGCTAGGGGAGGGGAATAGGTGAGAAAGTGAGGGAAGGTGGGACAGGTACGAAAATAGCGATGAGGCTATGATCGGGATGTAAAGCAAAAAAATTTTAAAAAGTAAAATTTAAAAATGAATTAGGATATCTATTTTCATATATATTATTTTATAATACATTGGAGAGCGAGACTTTTTTATAAAAAAAAATTCACATTAGTCATGTTCCTTATTTATCTATTTTTGCCTAAACTTAAATGTTAAAAACTCTTGGTGGTATTTGTAACTAGGTGTTATGATCTCAAATATTTTCTTTACATATTTCTAATTTATACTTTCTTTTGTCTATTAATAAAGCCATTAACATGAAAATAGAATGACCCCATTTCTGCCTGCAATGTAAATTTAAAAGGCACCGTAATGGCGTTTGCCTCTTTTACCAGAGATTCCTTCCGTTTTCTAACTCTGAGTTTATTGAAAGACTTTGAGTCAAGCTGCCATAAATATTCAGCACCCTGAATCAAAGGCGAGCACTCTAAAGCGCCTTCTCTCTAGCATGTACTCAAATGTGCTTCTCCTTTGCCCTAAGTTATGATGACACCTTTCCACTTTCCACTGTGATTTTATTTTCATTGTCACTGGAATTCATTTCAAAAGTAGAAAACTATCCTATATTTCTTCCCTTGGAAATTCAATTCTTCCCACCGTTTGCAGTATTACATTTGAGATAGATTTTATTTAACCAGTAGCTATCTTATCACTGTTGGTGAAGGATGGCTGAGATGATCCTGAGGAGGAGTGAAGCTGTGTTTTCTGGTTTCTGCTTATGCTCCTTATCTGACAAGTAAATATAAAGGATCAGATTTACTGGCAGTGAAGAATGTCTATGAAACTCATAAGCTAAAAAAAAAAAGACTTATTTATTATCCAAATTTGAAATGAAATATATAGCACAGTGAAAGTGAGGGTTAGGGATAAATTAAACAAAATGCTGGGGAGTAGAAGCATTACCTGAGTATTACCAAATAGAAAATAGACACTGCGTATATTTACTCAGAAGCTTCCCTCGTCTTTTCCTTAACAAATATTATCATTTCTCATAGGCAGAAAATGGTGGTATGAGAACACTGTAATTAAAGCTTGAAAACATATTCATCAGCACCAACAAATAGAAACTTTATTGATTTTCATAATCGGTATATTTTTCTAATTACTCCTCATAATGAATACATTAGGGTATGCTAAAAATTTCTCTTAACATCAACTTATTAACATATATCTTTAGATACATAATATACTATTTAAAATGTAGTGGTCCAGACCTTATTTGCAAGTAACACAAGGACCTGTAGAAATAATTCACTCCTCTTTGACCTCCTGCCCCCCACCACGAGGGAGGAGCAGTACTGCTAGGCCACAGGGGAGGACTTTGCAGCCAGTCCTGAAGACACCTGATAAACCAGTATCAGATGAATGAGGAGGAGGTTCTCCCCTAAAAGTGGACTTGGAAAGGGGCAGGGAGGAGATGAGGGAAGGAGGATGGGAATAGAAGGGAAAGAGGGAGTGGGATACAGCAGGGATACAAAGTTAACAAACTGTAACTAATATTAAAAAAATAAAAATTAAAAAAAAGAAATAATTCATCCATGGTAAAAAGAGAAAAATAAATTATCAAGGCTACCCAGAAGAAAGATATGTTAGAGATACAAAGCTAGATATCCTCTATAATCTCCTTTGTAGGTAAAATGTCAGCAGAAGGCAACAGATGAATAAGAAGGAAGGGGTCAAATACCAAACATCATTTTGATGAGAAACATATTTGATTGTTCATGTGGTTATTTTTTAGCCTTACTAAATTTTCCACACTGGCATACATACATGAAATTACATATACAAATGCTTTTCAGATGCCTGGTAATAGCAGCATGGCTCTAAAGACTTTGAGAAAGTACATGCATTTACAATATTTAATCCCTTGAAAATAAGGAATACATTAGTACTATTAATATTCTCAGGCTTCCTATAAAACACATGTTTTTCTGTATCATGAATAAAATGCTATTTCTTTGGGAAAAGATATCATACTTCTTTATTTTAATTTCTTATATTTTAGGATAGAGGTTGTGACAACATGAATGTGAGCCTGCATAATCAAGCTAGACAAAGTCCAAGCATGAGAAGGAAATGTGGTCAACTGATAGATGCTGAGAGGGGAAGAGTAAGTTTTCTTAGTGGATTTGATCCACCACTGTAGAGCAGCCATGCTTAGTAGAAAGCCAAACCCCTAAGAGACTATAGAAAATACAAATTATGCTTGTGTTGTTGTTGTTGTTTGTCTGTCTGATTAAAAGAGGACATGGCTTTAGGTGGGTAACAAAAAGAGACTGTATCTGGCAGGAGTTGAGAAGGAGGGAAATGATCAAATTCCATTGTGTGAAATTCTCAAAGAACTAATGAAGATGAGATCAGCAGAGGCTGATGCTCCAACCAAGTACCATGCATGGAAAAGACCTAATACCCCTGCTCATATACAGCCCATAGGTGACTCAGTCTCCAAGTGGATTCCCTAGTAAGGAGAGTAGGGACTGTCTCTGACAAGAACTCAGTGGCTGGAGCTTTGATCACCTTCCCCTGGCGGGGGGGTGGGGGGGTGCAGCATTGCCAGGCCACAGGGGAAGATGATGCAGCCAGTCCTGATGAGACCTAATAGGTTAGGGTCAGATAGAAAGGGAGGAGGACCCCCACTATCAGTGGACTAGGTAAAGATATCAGTATTTGGGTAGAAGGGGGAGGGAGGTGGGACTGGGAGGAGATGAGAGAAGGAGCTACAGCCAGGATACAAAGTTTATAAATTGTAATAAATAATAATAATAAGAAGAAAATGAGACCAAATGGCAGGAAATCTCACCGCAGTTATGTTTTCAATATCCATACTCAGCAAACTTAATGATACTGTTTTGTTTTGTGGGATATAGAATTAAGAATTCATTTCAAAATTCCTTCCCTCAAACCGTAAGAATAATAGTAGCTTTCTTTTCTTTTACCTTATATATCTGTAGGCCAGATAGATAGAGACCTTTTTTTTTTTTTTTTTCAAATTATTATTTGTTTTCATGTAGCCTTGGCTGGTCTTGAACATTCTGTGTAGCTAATACTTACCATGAAGTAACAGCTATTACCTGTGTTCCTGCCTCCTCCTTTTTATATTAAAGTGTGCACAATGAAGAGAACCTAGGATTCGGTGCATGGTAGCCAAGTATTTTACCAAGTTTGTTCCATTTCTCAGGCCCAGATCATTTCTCTGTATCTTCTAACTCAGATAGCACTCACAGAGATTAAAAACAAATGTTGCTCCAGAAGATGCACAAGAAACAAAACATACTAGAGCTTCTGAGAAGCTACTGTGGGACGCTATGTAACTGAGAAAACAGCATCTGTGCCTGTAAGGAATCTGATGATCTAGAGGTAGGAACAGGAAACACTAATGGACAAAAACAAGAGGACCTTTTGCCTGTACTCAGGCTGACTCCAGACGCAGAGCACCAAGTTAAAAGAAGAACTGCTGTACCATAAAGCCAGAGAGCAGAGACACCTTCCAGATAAAAATTAGAAGGTATGCAAAGACAAAGGGAATTTCAGAATATTAATGGAATAAAATAAAGTGTCAGAAGCTACCCCTAAATAATTACAATCCTTGGATATGCTAGATAAAGATTTTGAATATAGGGTTTAGGTATGTTCGGAAATCTTAAGAAAAATACAGTTACACTATGAACTTGAACTAAAACAAACATGTATCAGCAAACTAAAAATATGAGTAGAGGTAGTGATTATTTAAAGAACAAACAGAAAATCTGGAGATGAGTAATAAAATATTTGAATCGAGCAATGCATTATAGACTTCAGCTGCAAGTAAGAATGGGCAAAAAAGTAAAGCGAATGATTTACAGTCAGGTTACCCAAAAGTATAGAATTTAGGAATCACCAAAGGTAATAAAGAAAAGTAAAGAGGTCTTAGTAATGTATGGGGCACATGAGTGGAAGAGTATACATGTGATGAGCCTTTCAGAGAAGACAAGGAATGAACATTGGTTTAAAGATATGGCAACCAAAAACTTAAAAGCACTAAGAAATCTACAACCTAAAATTCTAAGAATTTTAACCAATTCTAGATAATATAATTCATAGATCTATGGACCCTGTGACACAATAGAATGAAAAAAGCTGAGCAAAGAGAAAGAGAGAAAGCAGAAAAAAATAATTGTTTCACACAAAGTGTGCTTAATATGATTCTCAGCTGACTTTTCAGCAGGAAGCTAGAAGATGAAAACTATGGAAGGTTTCTTTTAAACAACCAATGAAGTGCACAAAACAAAACAAGGACCCACTAACTGAATTCTCAATAAGGAGAAATGAACTGTGAGGGAAATGTTGATATTCACAAATAAAATATAATATGGTAGTTAACCACCCCTGCCAAAATTGCCAAATGGAATCCCTGAGGTTGAAGTGAACAGGCAATAAACAGTAACTTGCGTTGAAAATACAAACAACCCTATTAATAGTCTAGCCATGAAAATGTATAGAACCTGCAGCAGTGCAGTGTAGGAATGTAAAAATACTTTTAATTTTTCATGAAAAGCAGAAAGAAATGCAAATAAAGTAATCGGTAATCATGTTAATGATCATAAAGTATATCATTAAAAGTGTGACAGGATCAGATGAATGGGGGGAGGTCCCCCCTATCAGTGGACTTAGAAAGGGGCACAGTGGTGATGAGGGAGGGAGGGAGGGACTGGGAGGGAACGAGGGTTCGGGGCACGGCTGGGATACAGAATTAATAAAATGTAACTGATAAAAATAAAAATAAAAATAAAAAAAAGAAAAAAAAAGTGTGATAAGCACAGTTGATGGCACAATCTTAGGTTCAATTTAATTAAAGTTTAAATTCAATTACCTTTTATAACTTCAATGTGTTGTATAATTTTATGACAATCATGGAGAAAATATCTAGGAATCTGTTTATTTACACAACTATCTACATATCTATGTATATAAGTATCTATTTAAATTACAAATTCATGCAACTATCAATAATCTAATTAAAACTAATTATGATGGATGAGACAGAGCAAATGAAATTGGCAGAAATTCGATAATGCCAGAAAGAGATTATAACACATTCAATTTACCAACCTGCAAAGAGAGTTGTCATATTTAAAATACAACCTAGTCTGACTCACTAGTGGTCTGTAAGAAGTGACTTGTCTACAGATTACAAACCAGTTGTAGGTTAGGAATTATACATATAAAAAAAATTGTCAAAGAGCCAGCCATTGAGTTCATGTCCGAAATAGGCCCTGTTTCCCTTACTAGGGTACCCACTTGGATACTGAGCCACCATGGGCTACATGCAAGCAGGGCTTCTAGGTTATATCCATCCGGGTCCTTGGTTGGAGAAACAGTCTCATAAAAGACCCCTGTGCCTAATATATTTTGTCCTTGTGGAGCTCTTGTCCTCTCCAGGTCATACTAACTCCCTCTTCTTTCATATGATTCCCTGCACTCTGCTGAAAGTTTGGCTATGAGTCTCAGTATCTGCTTTGATACACTGCTAGGTTGCTAGGCTTCTTTCAGAAGCCCTCTGTGTAGGCTCCTGTCCTATTACAGGGGGGAGCAGCCTTGCTAGGCCACAGAGGAGGACATTGCAGCCAGTCCTGAAGAAACCTGATAAGCTAGGGTCAGATGGAAGGGAAAGAGGACCTCCCTTATCAGTGGACTTGGAAAGGGGCAGGGAGGAGATAAGGGAAAGAGGGTGGAATTTGGAGGGAAAGAGGATGGGGACTATGGCTGGGATACAAAGTAAATAACCTGTGATTAATATAAAAAATAAAAATTTAATTAAAAAATTGTCAGACATGATTGTATATACATATAATCTCATCATTTAGGAGGTAGAGGCAGGATAGGCTCTTTAAAGCCAGCCTTGGCTACATGATGATTTTGAGGCCAATACAGATTATGTGAAACCTTGTCTGAAACAAACAGGATGTTTAGCTTTGACAACTGACTCTAGAAATTATTTGGGAGCCAAACCATGGAGAGCCATTATGATTGAGGATTATCTTCATTGTGCTAATTGACATGCAAAACACTGTCCTAATAGTTTCTTGGAGATTAGTTTCTTGACAGGGATCCCAATTTTTTTAATTTTTATTTTTATTAATTACAATTTATTCACTTTGTATCCCAGCTGTAACCACCTCTCCCATCCCCTCCCAAACCCCCCTCCCTCTCTCTTCTCCTATGCTCCTTCCCCAGTTTAATGATAGGATAAGACCTCCACCCCTTCCATCTGATGCTAGTCTATCAAGTCTCATCAGGACTGGCTTCATTGTCTTCCTCTGTGGACAAGTAAGGCTGCTCCCTCATCAGGTGGAGGTGATCAGAGTCAGCCTATGAGTTCATGTCAGAGACAGTCCCTGTTCACATTACTATGGAACCCTCTTGGACACTGAACTGCCATAGGCTACATCTGTGCAGGGGTTGTAGGTTATCTCCATGAATAGTCCTTGTTTGGAGTATCAGAAAAGACCCCTGTGCCCAGAATTTTGGTTCTGTTTGTCTCCTTGTGGAGCTCCTGTTCCCTCCAGGTCTTACTATCTCCCACTTCTTTCCTAAGATTCCCTGCACTCTGCAAAACATTTGACTATGAACCTCAGCCTATGCTTTGATACCCTGCTGGTTAGAGTCTTTCAGACATATAATCTATGATAATCATACTAAGATCTTAACTTTTAAAATGGAGAGGAAAACCTAAACACTAAGAAATTTTATTGATCTCTTCTGATTTTATTGGATATGGTGTGAGGAGCTGCTTTGCTCTCTTGCACTTGCACTCCCTTATACTCCCAACAGGACGGGAGTATGATGAACAGTGACCTGAGATTAACCCTTTCTTGTGTTTTGTTTTTCATCATGTTTTAGTTAAACAAAAGGAAAGGGGCTAAAAGAACTAAGAGAAGCAGAAAAGAAATCAAGGGAATAAAGAGGTGGGGGAGAGAGAATAAGGGATGTGAACCAGAGAATGCTGGCTACCACATAAGTAGCATGTTAGATTTCAGATGGGACACTAAACAAATCAACAGGAAGTCAAGTGTGTCTTATTGAATTTAAAGATGAGTTAGTTGATAAAATGTAGATTATATTTCCAGCTTCCACGTGTTGTGTTTAGAACAGCTGTTGAGGAATAAACTACAACTGGTACGTTTTCATTTTCTACATCTCTAGTGAGGAAAAAACCTTGGAGTGGCTAATCATTGTAGAACCAGACTCAAAGAGAAGGGAAATTTCCCTGAGGATGGTCCACACTTCACGTTTTAGTTGAACTGTACGCTGGTAGGGATTTCTGGATGAATGAACCTGAGACAGCTATGTAAGATAACTGTGATTGATTCACACCGAGGTACTCATGAAGCTTAAAAAATTAAAATGATTACTGTGTGCAATATTATTAGACATCCCAGTGAAAATGCCAAATAGAAGGATAATTTTGCATAGGACTTTGGAGCCCTGAGGACAAATCTTGGCTTGAGATACAGGATTTAATAAAATTTAAACACATGAGAATTGGCAGTATTTCTTAGAGGGTGAGCATACACAGATATCAAGAGAGTCTCTGGAATGTTTTCCTAGGGAAATGTGTGTGTGTGTGTGTGTGTGTGTGTGTGTGTGTGTAGATAGATAGATAGATAGATAGATAGATAGATAGATAGATAGATATTTTAGGATCATTGAAACAAGGCATAAATGCTTATGGTTTCATCTATTATGTAAAACCAAATATCTATTCACATGGAAAGAAAAGTAATGCTACTATATGATGAAATCAATTTTGACACATTGCAGGACCAGGATACCAAACACTTAGCAAACTGTAGACAACCTTACTTAGGACACAAGTATATAGTCCTATAGGCCCAGTATTGGATCCAAATGAGAATAGAGCATCTTGATCTGTGAAGGAATCAGTAGTAAAATCAATGCAGCATTTCACAGTGAAAAAAATGAGTTTAAAACTTAATCAGTACTTAAAGTTATTTCGGGAGAGAAGATAAAAGTAGCTCAAATTTTGATGTGAAGCAAAGAGTTTACTTTTATAAGATGGCAGAAAATAGAAAAAGAGAAACTTGCAGTAATGATACATGGTAGGGTATCAAAAATAATAATATTGATAATAGTAATAACCACACCAACATATGTGTTGTAAGGTGTACATGTAGCACAGGATGTAAATAATTTCCACAAATATACTTAACTAAAATAACAGGAAACACAGATTGAGCAGGCAACTGAGACAGTGAATTAGAGGAAGTTACCTTGGAAGCTGAGGAAATGATTAAAGCCCAGAAAAGATAAACTTAAAAAGACTGCATTCATTTAAACGTTAAGATAGATAGTGTATTGATGTTGATATATGAGTAGTACTCAGAAACGGAAATTATAATCTGTGTTTTTAATGAAATAAGAAAGCTGCAAATTATAAAAAGTAAACAAATTTGTCTTGAAAACAAAAGGATTCCAAGAAGAGGAGCCAGTGACTATTAGATAGTAACACAGAGACAAGACTCAGTAATCCTTCTCTGAGACACTGAAGTGATTTTTGTAGTGTTGTTGTTGTTGTTGTTTTGTTTTTTTGGCAAACAATTACTTTATTGTACTGAGGACATTATTTCTAATAACCTCAATCACAAAAGTCTCTTCAACAAATATACTTCACCTATGAAAATATGACTTAAACTTCCCACACTCTTAAGTATTTTTCTGATTTTCATCACAGGTAGAACACATAATACCTAAGCCCTAAATATCTCTGTATACTGAGCACCCTACCTCCCTTCCACATCCCTTCCACGTATCTGCTGATCCATTTGCAACAAACCAGTGCCTCCATTGCCACATACAAGTGGTTGCTGAGAATACAAAAATAGAAAAGTGTATGTGCAGAGTAAAATTACTCTCTGATCCACATGCTGTTTCCATGGGACTTGAGAAGTAAGAGTTTCATCAGCAGGACGCAAAC
>REGO01000250.1:2457766-2468431 GCA_010120015.1 Rhombomys opimus
ATATCTTGTTTTCTCTGTCTATGAGGACTGAGAGTTTTGCTGGGTATAGTAGCCTGGGCTGACATCTGTGTTCTCTTAGGGTCTGCATGACACTGTCCAGGCCCTTCTGGCTTTCATAGTCTCTGTTGAAAAGTCAGGTGTGATTCTAATGGGTTTGCCATTATATGTTACTTGGCCTTTTTCCCTTGCAACTTTTAGTATTTTTTTCTTTGTTCTGTATACTTACTGTTTTGATTATTTTGGGGAGGGAGGATTTTCTTTTCTTGTCAAATTTGTTGGGTGTTCTGTAAGCCTCATGTATTCTTATTGGCCTCTCCTTTAACTTGTGGAAAATTTCTTCAATGATCTTGTTGAAAATATTTTCTGGGCCTTAGAGAAGGGAGTCTTCTTTTTCCTTTATACCTATTATTCTTAGGTTTTGTCTTTTCATATTGTCTCAGATTTCTTGGACAGTTTGTGTCAGGAATTTTTTGGATTTAACATTTTCTTTGACAGATACATCGATTCCTTCCATTGTATCTTCTACACCTGAGATTCTTTCTTCCATCTCTTGTAGTCTGTTGGTTATGCTTACCTCTGTAGTTCCTGTTTTCTTCCCTAAATTCTTCCTCTCCATTATTTCCTCCATTTGTGCTTTCTTTAATTTTTCCAGTTCTATCTTTAGGTCTTGAGTTATTTTGTTTACTTTCTTTACCTGTCTGATTGTATTTTCCTGTTTTTCTTTTAGTTCCTCCAGCTCTGTTTCTTTTATTTCTTTCAGTGATTTAATTATTTCTTCTCTAAAGGCCACAAACTGTTTGGCTGCATCTTCCCGTATTTCTTCACGGATGGCCATAATCTGCTTGTCTTTAACTTCCTCCATTTTTTGGATAGCCATGATCTGTTTGGTTTTATCTTCCTCTAATTCTTTATGTATTTTATTTGTTTCCTCTATTATCCTCTTCATCAGCATAGATGTAAGGTCATCTTGGTTTTCTATTATTCTGGGTTGTCCAGGGCTGCTTGTCCCTGGATAGCTGGGTTCTGGAGATGCCATATTGCTCTGTCTTTTGTTGGTTGGGCTTTTACACTGACCTCTACCCATTGGGATATTTTAGGTGTTGGCTGTTAGTTTCTGTGCTTCCTGGAGTCCTGAGGTAGGGAGAATCCCCTTGGCCAGAAGATGATTTTTCCTGAATGAGGCCTCCTCTGCTTTTTAGGTATGGTCACTGTATGGCCAGTGTTTCTCGGGAATTGCCACTGCTCACCTCAGGTGTATAGACCTGAGTAGTAGCTGTGGTCTTTGTTAGTTAATGGGGCTCTCCTCTCACCCATAGAATTTCTCAAGACAGCTGGCCCACTGTTGGGTTTCTCGTTATAAATTTAGTGTGCTGCTGCTGTTGTTACAGTTTTCCAGGTACCGTCCTCTTGAAGAACCTGCTGATTCCCTAGCTGTGGGGTTTTCTCCCAACAGGAAACCTCAGTCTGTTATCCTGGGGCACACAGTTCTGTCCGGGAAAGTAAGAGGAGAGTCCAGCAAGTCTCTGGGCCAGAGGCTGAGTGCTTTGCTCTGGGTCTGGAGAATGTGCACCTAGGTAGAGTTGATGCCTGGGGGCGCCACTCTGGTCTGGAGGCTGGGTGCCTCACTCTGGACAGGAAGCTGTGTGTCCTTGTCTGGGATGGCGGCTGCGGGCACTGCTCTGGTCCAGATGCTGTGGGTGCAGCCCTCTTGAAGGACCAGGGATTCCCACAGTTTTGTCAGTCTAACTAGGGATAACTGGTTGATTCTTGGCACAGTATCTGAGGGCTGCTGTAATGGCTCTCTGGATTTTGTAGGTCTGAGGATGCAGCTGTGTGCCCCAGTGCCCTAGAGGTACTCAATAATGGTGGCTGAGCACAGCACTCCTACCTGCATTAGAAAGCTAGAGCCTAGAGTCTGTGTGAATCCAGAAAGTTTTTTGGAGCTGGGTGTCCTGAGCGTTAGATCTGATGATCCCCCACCCCCTGCTATGGGGTTTCCTCCTGCCAGAGACATCCAGTCTTTGCTTTGGGGACTGCCGTTCTGTCTGGGGTGGCGAGTAGAAACCACAGGCACAGACGCCCACCCGTGGCTCTGCCTTTCTGGCCGTTGGGAGCCTGGGTGTCTGCCTATACTGGGTAATTTTCCCGAGACCTTTTCGGGTTGGGGGTATCAGCTGAGTGCTCTGAGATCAAACCAGCCATTTCCTTCCCTGTTGGTTTGCACCGGACAGTGAAACTCAGTCTCTTGTGCCCTGGGGCCCACAGTTCTATCTGAGGCAGCGAATCAGGTGCACAGGCAGGGCTCTGTGCAGGCCCCTGGGTCCCCAGCTCTGGCTCCGGGCTGGCTCCTGGGGCACCCATGGAACCCAAGTGGAACCCAAGTCTTTTCCAGGGAATGTCTGGGTGACCTAAGGTTGGTCCCAATCGTTTCCTGCTCTGTGGGGTTATCTCTCGACTGGAAAATCCAGTTTGTGATGTTGTGGGCCCACAGTTCAGTCTGGGACAGTGACCAGATCACACTGGTGTGTGGCTCTGAGCTGGGGCTGGCGACCAGGTGCCTGGCAGAACTGGGATCTCCTCCTCAGTTTAGCTGGGTGAGTTAAAGCTGATTGAATCCCCCACCCTGGGGTATCCTCTCACCTAGGAAACACAATCACTTGTATTTTATGGCCAAGAGTTCTGATTGCTGGTCACTGTGCTGATCCTGCTGTGCTGCTGCTCAGAATGAGAGTCCTCCCAGAGCCACCATCTTGCCCCGCCTCTGACGCTTTTGGAATTTAAAAGTGACTTTAATATTGAAAGCACCAACTGTTTTAGTTAGGGTTTCCATTGCTAGGATGAAACACCAGGACCAAAGTGGCTTGGGAAGAAAGGTTTTAGTTGGCTTACAGTTCTACATCATCTTCAAAGGAAATCAGCAAGGAAATTCAAATAGGGGAGGAGCTTGGAAGCAGGAGAAGATGCAGAGGCCAAAGAGGGAAACTGTTTCCTGCCTTTCTCATCATTGCTTGCTCAGCCTGCTTTCTGATAGAATCCAGGACCAACAGTGGATGGCAATACCCACAAGGTACTGGGACCTTCCTGATCAACCATTAAGTAAGAAAATACACCTAAAACTTTCCTGTAGCCCAGCCTTCTGCCAGTATTTTCTTAATTATGTTTTCCTACTCTCAGATTATTTTAGTTTTTGTAAATTTGACATAAAACTACCCAGCACAATTGACCCCTTGCCAACATGGCAAACAAATATATCACCTTTAAACCACAACCTTTTCTTTTCATTCATCCCAATATCTTACACTTAAAACATAAATTAACTTTAAAACTACGCAAATCTTTATAAATTCAAGCACATTTAAAATTCAGTCTAGACCGAAAGACACTAATATATACTCACATATAAGTAGATATTAGCCATTTAATATAGGATAAACACACCAAAATCTACAGACTTAAAGAAGTAAACAACAAGGAGGACCCTAGGGAAGATGCTTAAATCTCATTCATAAGGGAAAACAGAACAGACCCCAGAACCTGTAGAAGAGAAGGAAAAGGACTGGAGGCTACCACAGATGTCCTCTGAAAGACTCCACCCAGAAGGAGATGAAAAGCTTCTGTAAAGCAAAGGACACTATTGTCAGAACAAAACAACAGCCTACAAACTGGGAAAGGATCTTGACTAACCCTATATCTGACAGAGGGTTGATATCCAGAATATATAAAGAATGAAAGAAGTTAAAAAGCAATAAATCAAGCAATCCAATTAAAAAATGGGGTACAGAGCTAAACAGAGAATTTTCTTAGAGGAATATAGAATGGCAGAGAAACACTGAAAGAGATTTTCAACATCCTTGGCCATCAAAGACATGCAAATCAAAATGACCCTGAGATTTTACCTTACACCTATCAGAATGGCTAAGGTCAAAAACTCAAGTGACAAAACATGTTGGAGAGGTTGTGGAGAAAGGGGAACCCTCCTCTATTGCTGGTGGAAATGTAAACTGGTACAACCACTTTGGAAATCATTTCTAGGTCTTAACATTTTTTTTTTCTGAAAACCATTCACTGTCTAGATTCCTTCTGGGAATTTACATTAGAACTTTGAGTATGAAAGTCTGTAGTGTGTTTATAGTGAACAAACACCAATGGACCTTCCCTAATATGGCTCATATCTTATTTGCGGGTAGGAAAGAATATCAAAGCTGTGATTCTACATTATCTGGGGCGAGCAGGATAGAATGGGCAAGTGTAATGATACATTTGATAATATAAACTATATTCCTCTAAATAAAATAGCAAGTCTTTTTTCAATCCTTACTGTTGTAGGAATGGGTAAGTACATTTTCCTAAAAAAAAAAAAGTCATTTCTCACTAGTAATGAAAACAAAATGAATTACAAGATAAATTATTTTATTTTATTTATTATTATTTTACTTTGTTTTTAAAGAATTTATTCACTTTGTATCCCAATTGTACCTCCTCCCTCATCTCCTCTCAGTCTTTCCCTCTCTCCTTCTTCCTCCCATATTCACCTCCCCTAATTCACTGAAAATGAGGAGTTCTCATCCCTTTCTATATGAACGTAGCAAATCAGGTCTCATCAGGACTGCCTGGATACTCTCTTCCTCTGTGGCCTAGTAAGGCCACCATGCTGGGGGGGAAGCGAACAAAGAGAAGGCAACAAAGTTTATTTCAGAGATTGGCCATGCTCCCCTTACTAGGGTACCCACAGGTTTACTGAGCTGCCTATGGGATACATTTGAGCAGGAGGTCTATGTCCTCTAAATGCTTCATCCTTGGTTAATGCACTAGTCTCTGCAGGTCCCACTGGTCCCAGAATTGTTGGCTTTGTAGGTCTACTTGTGGACTCCTGTCCCCTTTGTGTCCTTCTGCCACCACTTCTTCCATAAGGCTACCTGTGCTCTGCCCAAAGTTTGAATATAGGTTTCTGCATCTGCTTCAATCTTCTGCTGGGTGAAGTCTGTCAGAGGACATCTGTGGTAGACTCCCATCTTGTTCCCTTTCTTCAAATGCTTCTGGTGTCTATCCTGTTTGCCCTTCTGAATAAGATTTAAACATACTCCCAATATCCACTTATAAGTGAGTATATACAATATTTGTCTTTCTGCTTCTGGGTAACCTCACTCAGGATGTTATTTCCTAGTTCCATTCTTTACCTGTAGATTTTATTGTTTCCTTGTTTTTAATAAATGAGTAAATGTACCACAATTTCTGTATCTATTCTTCAACTGAGGAACAATTAGGTTGTTTCCAGATTCTGGCTATTAAGAATAAAACCACTATAAAAATAGATGCACATTTACCACCCTGCACTAAACTAAAGTCCAAGTGGATCAAAGACCTCAACATCAAACTAGACACACTAAATCTCTTAGAAGAAAAAGAGGTAAAGAGCCTTGATCTCATTGGTACAGGAGGTAACTTCTCAAAGACAATACCAACAGCTCAGGCTCTAAGATCAAAAATTAATAAATGAGACATCAGGGGGAGATAATAAAAGAGCAGGCCAATCAGTTCGTGTCAGAGTTAGTCCCTGTTCCCATTACTACGGAGGCCACTTGGACACTGAACAGCCATAGGCTATCTCCATGCAGGGGTTCCAGGCCATCCTTATGAGTGGTCTTTGCCTCGAGTATCAGTTTCAGAAATGACCCCTGTGCCCAGACTTTTTGGGTATGTTGCTGTCCTTGTGGAGCTCCTGTCCTATCCAGGTCTTATTATCTCCCACTTCTTTCATTAGATTCCCTGAACTCTGCCCAAAGTTTGGCTATGAGTCTTAGCATCTGCCTCGATACCCTGCAGGGTAGAGCCTTTCAGAGGCCCTCTGAGATAGGCTCCTGTCCTGTTACATGTTTTCTCCCTCCTCCAATGTCCACCCTCTTTGCCTTTCTGAATGGGAATTGAGCATCTTAGCCAGAGTTCTCCTTTCTGATTAGCTTCCTTAGGTGTACAGATTTTGGTATGTTTATACTATATTATAAGTCTAATATCCACTTATAACTGAGTATATACCCTGTGTGTCTTTCTGCTTCTGGGATACCTCAGTCAGGATGATCTTTTCCAGTTCCCACCATTTACCTGCAAATTTCATGATTTCTTTGTTTTTTTTTTTTTTATCGCTGAGTAATATTCCATTTTGTAAATGTACCACAATTTCTGTGTCCATTCCTAAACTGAGGGGCATCTGGGCTGTTTCCAGCTTCTGGCCAGGCCACAGAAGAAGATAATGTAGCCACTCCTGATGAGACCTGATGGGCTAGGATCAGCGGGAAGGGGAGGAGGACCCCCCTTATCAGTGGACTGGGAGAGGAACACAAGTGGGAAAGAGAGAGGGTGGGATTGGAAGGGAGGGAGGTACAGGGGAGATACAAAGTGAATAAACTGTAATTAGTAAAAATAAAAATAATTAAAAAATAAAAAAATATTTTTCAAAAATCTATGTTTAATTTAAATAAAATTCTATCCATATTTTTTGCATTTTGTTTTGGAATATATCTATTGGTCTGACTTATAGATTATTAATTAGATTATTATTAATTTTATAAATTATCTATACAATTTTTGTTCATATATTGCTCTGTAAGATTAACTATGTCTCTTCAACTATGTATAGATGTAAATTCTAACTTTGGTTTAATTTACCATCATTTCTTCTATATCATTGTACATATTAATTGCTTAAAATTCTTTAACTTTCATGCCAATATTTGGTTCAATAAAGGATATGTTTCTAAAAAAATTATAAAAAAATAAGATGAGACCTCATGAAACTGAAAACCTTCTGTCCCCTCCAGGTCTTTCCTGCACTTTGCCCAAAGTTTGGCTATGAGTCTTTTCATCTGCTTTGATACCCTGCTGGGTAGAGTCTTTCATATGACCTCTGTTGTAGGCTCCTGTCCTGTTCCCTGTATTTTCTCTCTTCCACTGTTTATTCCTTTTGCCTTTCTGGGTAGGATTGGTCATCTTACCCAGTGTCCTCCTTCTTTCTTAGCTTCTTTAGGTGTACAGATTTTAGTATGTTTGCCTTATATTTTATGTCTAATATCCACTTATAAGGGAGTATATACCATGTGTGTCTTTCTGCTTCTGGGATACCTCACTCAAGATGATCTTTTTAGTTCCCACAATTTGCCTGCAAATTTCAATTGTTTTTAATTGTTTACTCAGCAATTAAATCACTAGGCAATTGCTTACTCAATATTCTATTGTGTAAAAAAATGAGAGCAACAAAACCCAAGAAATCTGGGCCCAGGGTTCTTTTCTGAGGCTGATACTCCAACCAAGGACCATTCATAGAGATAACCTAGAACTCCTACACAGATGTAGCCCATGGAAGCTCAGTATCCAAGTGTATTCCCTAGTGAAGGGAAGAGAGACTGTCTCTGACCTGAACTCAGTGGCTGCCTCTTTGATCCCTTCTCCCTGAGCAGGGACCAGCCTTATTATGCCACAGAAGAATACAATGCAACGAGTCCTGATGAGACCTGATAGGCTAGGGTTGGATGGAAGGCGGGAATTACCTCCCCTATCAGTGGACTTGGAGAAGGACATTTGAAGAGTTGAGTGAAGGAGGGTGTGATTGGAGAAGGGAATGAGGGAGGGGGCTACAGGTGGGATACAAAGTGAATAAACTGTAATGAATAAAAAAAATTAAAAAGAACAGGGAAAAAAGCTTCTGTAAAGCAAAGGATGCTGTCAACAGAACAAAACAACATACAAAATAGGGAAAAAAAACTTCACCAACCCTATATCCAACAAAGGGCTAATATCCAGAATATAAAGAACTCAAGAAATTAAACACCAACATACTAAATAATCCAAAGCAAAAATTGGGTGAAGAACTAAACAGAGAACTCTCAACAAAAACCTATCAAATCCCAGAGAAACATTAAAGAAATGCTCAATGTCCTTTGTCATCAGGGAAATGCAAATCAAAAAGACTTTGAGAATCCATCTTAAAATCCAACAGAATTGCTAAGATCAAAAACTACAGTGACAACACAGGCTGAAGAGGATGTGAAAAAGGGGAACCCTCCTCCATTGCTGGTTGGAGTGCAAACTTGGACAACAACTTTGGAAATAAAACTGACACTCTCACTGAAAATTAGGAATAGTGCTACCTCAAAAGTCAGCTCCACCCCTCCACTATACAACACAATGAATTCTTTTAAAGTGGTCAAAAGTTGGAAAAGAATGGCATGAAGAAGGAACTATATTCTAGACTGGCATGCAATTATTGTAGTGTATAGAGTCCAAACCTTTGTTAGACTGTTGGTGACTTTTCTCCCCCTATAGCTGCCGTAGCACCTCGTGGCACCATGAATGCTAGTCATCAGTAGGGTCATTAACTACACTCTTCCAGATTGAATCTTTTGTGTGTTATACATTTAAATATGTGGTATCTTCAGTAATTGACTCTTATCATCTGGTTTTGATAGGCCCCAAAAGGAATGGCAATTGCCTGTGCTGTTTCAGGTGATCCCCTATTGATCTCCAGTCAGTTCTCCACAATGGAAAGAGGATGTCTGACAGGAGGACCACTAAGCTTTACTGGATATGTAAACCTTGCCTTCTGATGATTTTTTAGAATTTTTCCAATAAAATAAAAATCAAATATTCCAAGGAGAAAAGCTCATCTATTTATCTATTTGTGAAAAATTGAATCATATACATAGGATGTAATTGGATTGAGATGTTAACTTGTTGATTTTCATTTTACAATGCTCTGAATTCTGTACACATTATTGTGAACTATTTCACTGTAAAATTCTTCTTTTCTTTGCCTTTTGGTGACCTCACTTAGATAAGAAGAGCATATGGTGCCAGTGAGTATGAAAAGTGAATATAGGAATGAACTGTTTTGGAATATGCCAAAAGCAGGCATAACAAAAATTCTTCCCAGTGTTTTCTAATGAACAAAAATGATAATTGACCAGATGTTCCAAATTCACAATAATTAGAACCATAAAATCTCTCCAATAGAAACAGGAAATAATGTAAAAGCCTATATTTTATGGGCTTGTGCTATGAATTTGGAATTTAAGCTAGTCTATTATTGTTTTCAAATGAAAACTCCCTAGAATCATATAATTCTGATTTTGCTTCAGATATAGGCATAAAGTATTGATATTTATAATTTATACAATATTTTTGTTATAGCTGTAACAGCTACCGAATATAGCATGCTAAAAAAATGTGTTATTTCAGGAGTAATTAGTCATACTCAATAAGAAACACAGTAACTAGAGAGTCTCCTTATTAAAAGTTTATTAGAAGGATAAATATTTTATTCAGTTATCATTGTCTAAAGTTTAACAAAGGTAACATTTGAAATTATGCAAAAATTCTTATAAAACTTATTGAAAATACAGTTTTTCATATGTATTTTATATTTTAACATATTTAAAAATAAAATTTTGGTTTTACATTAAAAATTAGATATTAGTATGAAAAGTGTCTGTGTAATATTTAATAGCCTATCATACTATATAATAAACCTCATTTCCCTCATAATGATAATATTTATTTATTTGTAAAAGAAAGTGTTTGTTATATTTGAAAATCATTATAAATTATGAAAAGTAACTCTACAATTAAAATTTTAAAAGTATCAAAAATGTAATATTTTGCTTTTACTATACACATTAAGACAATTTAAATTCATTTATCCAGAACAATGACAAGTAAAAATGAGAGAAAGACAACCACATAAACAAACAGCAATAAAATGTCTGGATTTTAAAAAGGCAGGCAAAGGAATAAAAACAACATGAGGAAATATATATTTAAAATGAATAAAATGAAGAACAGTGAGAACTGAGAGTGGGGAAGAAAAACAGAAGAATGTTTTAAAAGACAATATATTCTTTGTCAGACTCCACACTTTCTTAGGGATGGTTCACTCAGTTGTCACTCTTATATTTAGTCCGAGCAATGTTTTTATTACGTTTTTATTTGGAAATTTGACATAGAGTCCTCAACATAACACAGTTCCACTCTTTCCTTAGTGAAAATTAAGCATGTGTGGAGAAAGAAGTCTCTGAGCTTCATGCAGAGGTCAACAGTGCATTCCTTATGTTTCAGCAAGTCTTCTTCCCTGAAATGTGAACTGGCGTAACGCTGGGCAAGAATACAAGTTCAGAGTGTTTACTTGGTAAAATTTTTAGCCTTAAACCATAACTTAATGGTCATTACATTTGTGCATTGTGCTTTAGTCATGATTAAAACACAGATGATAAAAGATCAAAAATAGATAGCAGTGGATTATAATTTTCTATAAAACAAGCAAACAAACAAACTATACCCAAACAAATCATCATAATTCTAATGCCTACCACAGAATGCCTCTGAAAGACTCTACACATCAGTGTATCAAAGCAGATGCTGATACTCATATCTAAACTTTGGGCAGAGTGCAGGGAATCCTTTGAAAGAAGGGGGAGATAACAAGACCTGGAAAGAACAGGAGCCCCATAGAAGAGCAACAGAATAAAAAAATCTGGGCACAGGGCTCTTTTCTGAGACTGATACTCCAACCAGTAAACATTCATGGATAAAACCTGGATAACCTAAAACCCCTGCTCAGATGTAGCCCATGGCAGCTCAGTATCCAAGGGGGTACTGTAGTAAGGGGAACAGTGAATG
>REGO01000250.1:2513802-2528887 GCA_010120015.1 Rhombomys opimus
GACCTGGCTCCATGTCAATTAAATGCACATGTTTCAACCATGAAGTTTCTTGACATTGTGTCTCACACAATAGGTTTTGTTTCTGTAACACATTTATGCCCATAGTTACCTATGAACTTTATATATTTTACACCACTAACACAAAATAATTTATTGTATCTAAAATGTTCATAAAAGTTATTTCTTGAAACAAGAACATTACAAATTGCTTTTTATATTTTTATTGCATTGTGTTAGCACATAATAGTGGTTTCCACTGTGATCTTCTGTCCTTAAATGTCATCTTACCTTCCTCACCTCCAACTGAAGACTCCACACCAAGATTTAGATTTCTGATTCAAGAAGATTATCAGTTTGTTTTTATGTAAAGCATTATTAAATAAGAAAAGTTTGTTGAATTCTGTGAAATTCCCAAATCCCCCTTTCCAGTGATATCAAGGAGAGGTATTAAAACTTTCCAAATCTTCAAGGTAAGATGGACAAGTGTTATTGTAGTGTGACAAAGACAAAGCATGTGAGAACCAAAATTATTTAAATTGGGCTGATAGCATTTCAATTTACATAAAGCTTTTAGCCTGCTGTTATCTTTGCTTTTACCAATTTAAATGCATTAACTCCAAGGCTCATTTTAAATTGAACGTTTAAATTAATGCATTGTCAATTTGTCTTTATGGTAAATGGGTAAAAATGAAGCTAGAAGCATGGATGTGGAGAAATAATGACCCATTCCTGATTTGCTTTTTTAATCCAGATATGCTCTGCAGTTCTCCATGTTGTCATTAACCATGTGAACTTAATGGCATCTGAAAACAGGATTGGCAAAGCCCGTTAACAAGATGTTCTTTTCTAAAGTGAGAGCACGCTGTTGTTCAAAAACAAGCTGCAATGCTGTGTGTGACAGACTTGGTATGCATGCGGTACCTCTGATCACTTTAGCTAAAAGGAAAAAGAGAAGGAAATATAATGATTCTAATTAGCATGAAACCAAGCTGAAGTGATTTTCTTTTAGCAATTCAACTCCACCTTAAATGAAATATGAAGCAAATGGTTGGCAGAGTGTTTAAACATGAATGAGCTGCAAAGAAATTAGCTCCTTGATGTTTTCTTTTTTCCTGAGAAGAATTTAAGTGACATATACAGAAAAAAAAATTAGAGCAGCAAACTTAATTTTATTCTTCTTGGGTTTGGATGTCCTCAGGCAAGGAAGTGGTAATAATCACCATTTTTTGTGTGTATGTTTTTAATCTTACTCATTAACCTCTAAAACTGAATTTAAAGAAATAAAATGTCTTTTGGGTAACCTTGAAGTGTTGTGCATATTCTAAAGTGGAATAAGCACCTTTACAGTATCATCTATGACATGACAGAGCTGCTGTGTCATGATGCCAAAGACAGAGGAGAGACATAGCCATTACCATTGTCATGTTTCCTTCTCCTTCTCCATCCCCTGTTCTTATTAGGTTTAATATATGCTATCTACATTAGTTGATATATTTGACATAAAGAAAAAAATGCTTCTGTAAGATACCAATATAACACACTTTCATGCTTAGATGATGGTGTGTGTGTGTCTGTATGTGTGTGTGTGTGTGTGTGCATATGTGTTCAGGATGCACACAAATTGAACACACTGAGTATATTTGGTAAGCACTGCAACACTGTCCTCCATTGATATTCCTTAATTCATTTCTGTTCCTGAAGAATTTAACTAATCAACAGAACCATACTATGTCCTTCCATGGTACTTTAATGTGTGAGGAATAATATATGTTGAATGAAAATTAGGATACGTACAGACTTCTGTAGGACACACAGGTTTTTATCTATAATTTTTCTGATGGGAATAATAGTCGTGAATCATTAAATCTTCTGTTATCTTTTATATTCTTCCAAAAAAGAGGCCTTCTTTAAATATATTTTCTCACATAGAAACTGATCAATTACATTGGCTACAAGGACATTTTCTGCTGAATATTCTTTCTATCTGCTCATAGAACATATTTGCTTTTGTTTATTGATATGTTGGTCTCATTTTCTGTGTCATCCATACAACCCCAGGCGGATGTGTTATTCCTTTCTTTGGGAGGAGTATTTTCTGTCTGAAATTTTCTTCCTCTGTAAGTTTAGCACTTGCAGCCATTGTTTTCCAGGTGTTTTATCATTCATGTTTTAGGGATTAAAGGGAAAATAGCATAGCTCTAACCTATGACTTTCCTTTAATACCATACAAGTCCAAAGCCGGTGGCTTACCCACATTGTCTCTCCATATCTTCTGAATGGATTTAATACTGAATGTCTGGATTCAGATGTTACATGATAATTCAAATATATAAAATTCTGATACTCGTGAGACACATCTTACAACACCGATTATGACTTCTGGTCTAATGAAGAGGCTATGCTCTCAGGGAACTAAGAAGGCAATTTTAGAACCTGATTCCCATGGAAGTAGTTGCCAGCAGCTGGTGCCTTCTCATTCTCTTTCAAATCAATCTCTTTGTTTCTTTGACTCTTCTACTCATGTTATATCTTGTTCTGACCTTTTTAAAATCTACTCTATGATTTTCATATTATTGATTTTTAAGTGGCATTTCCCCAAATTTCTCCAAAGTATAAAAATATTCAAATATATTAGCAAGTCACACATTAAGTTTACACTCATCATGGGCATCTTTACATTGCTTCTAATAAACCCCATTCATCATGCATTCCATTATCCTTTGAAAACCTCCAATGAAGTCTCCATTAATTAATTGTCCTCTCCTTTGGGACCTCAGATATTGTTAGAAAATCCTTGATTCGTTAGTTTTATTTAGGTTTCCACATCAAATAATCCAGGATCATCATGAACAAGTGATGATTAAATGATTTCAGTTCATTAAATATAAATATATAAGGTTTTAAGTTCAACAGAAAAGAATTAATGTCAGTTATCCAGAATGCTACATGTATTACAACCCAGAGGAACAGTGAAATAAGAAAGGAAAGATACTGACACCATAAAATTATTTTAATTTATGTATTTGCTCATTTTTAGTCATTTGGTTGTTGTTTGGGACATCAAGAGGCATTCTGGGTTACATGACTTTGTCAATAGTCTAGGTGTTCAGAATGATTCTTATTTCTTTGACATGTAAAGTGTGTTAATGAGAGTGAGATACAGTGCTAACTAGAGAAGAAATGTGATGACTACACTTAAGGAAATCTACACTTAAGGAAAACACTTACAGTAGACAGTAACGTCAAGGGAACACGTGAGGAGCAGAGCTGGGAAAACTGGGATTACCACGTGGAATCCTGAGGAATAAAATCTCTTTGTAAATAAAATGAACAGTTCAGGATATTTTCTGACGTCCAGCTCAGCTTCAAGAAGCAAAGGGCCTCTGAGATGATGACATGCTAGGTCTTTTACTCAAATACTTAACATAAAAATCTGTTCTTCCAGCTTCCTTAGCAATGTAAGCAGTTCTTAGTACTATGTGAAGAGACAAACATTGATCTTCTGCTCATATAGAAACAAATTCATTGTTCACATGAAGGTCAACTGCAAACCCTTCTGGTGGAGTATAAGGTCAGACTTCTCTCCTAAGAAAGTATTTAGAAACAGGTGAAAGTTTCTTCTAGAGAAGAACCAATTGCATTCTCATGAGAAAGTGGGGAGGTGATCAGCACTACTGAGGCTGGAAGAAGACTGTGCCTGCTAGATAATAGGAGCAGGTACATACATTCCTTCATCCTCACAGTGCCATGAGGGCATGCCTTAGCAGCTACCTCAGCACTGACCTATTTTCTGTGTAGTCCTGGAAGCATTCTTAGAGAAGGTAAGAGAAGGAACACTGCCTCATCAGAACTGAAGAACCCAACTCAGCCTACATCTCTGTTAAAGATTCCAAATGAAGACAGACACAATGCCCTCAACCTCTCTCCTGCCCTCCTCCAAAATGACACTGATAATGTTTTTTTTATTATTATCAAAATAATCATTAAGGACTAAGCACTTGACTTAAAAACAGATTTTTGACCTTACAAATAGATTGGGAAACTTTCACTTTGCATATATACATTTTAAATTTTATACTTTGATTTTAATTTCTGATACCTCTAAGCAATTGTTTTACAAAAAAAAGATACACATTTGTTACTAATAATATGCCTGTTATTTTATTTTCTGAAAAATCTAAAGAATATAATATATGCTTAGTTTTAATAATAAGTAAATTGTACACTTTAACATAGCATGTGCAATTTAATACAGGCAGAAGAACTTAAGGGGGCAAAACTCAGAAATAAGGTTGTTCTGGAAAACTCTGAGGGAGCAGAATCAGTGTGTGGATGGCAGTGACCTTTGGGAACTCATACAGAATGGGAAAAAAAGCAGCAGAGCCTAAGAGAGGCAACATGAGGGACTGTAATGAAGCGAAACCCAGTGGAGTAGATGAAAAGGTTGCAGTCACCAAAACTGACTAAAAAGTAATTATATTCAGCAATGCAAAGAAAAAAGAAAGAAAGAAAGAAAGAAAGAAAGAAAGAAAGAAAGAAAGAAAGAAAGAAAGAAAGAAAGAAAGAAAGAAAGAAAACAACAAGTAATAACAAGGGTGACCACTTTGGAAACACAAATAGAATTTTAATTAGAATAAACTCCCTAACACATTACTTATTGTAACTTTGTAATACAAAGTAATTTCACTTCTGACACTAGAGGGATTTAACAGAACTGAGTTAACTATCACTACACTTTAGGACCTGTAATTGGCTACTTCTTGGTGTTAACTGGTGCTTGAGAGATCACTGCTTTGAAGAATGGCTATTTATGATTGCGATAATCTGTTCTTGGTGTTACTATGTGAGGTGAAAAAATAAATTACACATAAAATAGGTGCAAGATGCACCAGTATTCTTTTCTGGAGAAGTGAACAAAAAATATGCAGTGTTCCCCCTGCCCCCAAGTCTGAAGAAACACTCAGACACAAGACTGGCAGTTGATCCATTGCTAATATAAAATAAATGTCATTGGTAATCTAGATCTTTGCTATATTTTTCAAAATTTTAATTATAATAAACATTTTAAATATATCTGTTAAGTAAATACTATCATCACTTCTCTGAGTGAATGTTCTGTTTTGACCTAGATATGCTATTAAGTAACCAAGCCTATTTGAATTGTCTATTTTCTTTTAGGTCTTCGTGTATGTGAAAATTTTGACTTAGTAATTGACTTAGCAATACTGATTGAGAGTCTTCATTAATAACAGCACACAGATCATGTCAGTTTTCTTTTTATGGAATGTATTATGTAACGGAAAAATTCAAGGAGGTAGCTTGCTGAACACCTGATGATTTCATTGTACATGGCTTTGAAAACCAGTATATTTAGTTAAAAAAAAACCTTCTATTTTACATATATTAATTTTTACATAGCAAAAATAACTTTAGTTTCTTAAATAAAGAAATGTTGGTTTATCATATCGTATGTGGTTCTGACTTTAAGATGGATTGGAATGTAACTATCTGAAGAATGACTAGGCTATGTTCTTTTCAATGGGTGTCACTCACATGTTTATTTGAGTTCTCAGTCTTCTCCATGCAGAGTTGTTCATGTGGCTAGAACAGATCTCCACAAATACACAAAACAGGCTTTGTCCTGAGAAGGGAAGCTAGAGAAAAATTACGCTTCCTTCCATTTTAATGTTATTGGTTCATCTCTCTAAGATATGATAATGTGGCACAAAGTGTGCCTTTAAGAGATTTTTCAGTCCTTGTGGGTTTCTTAATGAACCCTGGTTATAAAAATAAAGTAGCATGTACCAGAGGAAACTGAGATAATTAGTATTTCCCTAATCATTTATGATTTCACCAGGAGATGGTCAAACCCACTGACTGTTAGCAAATATAGGACTATGCAAAAGAATAGGTAACAAGAAAGAGACTTCTGAGTATGTACTTCAAGATAAAGTTAGGCTACCTCATTCATCAAATATGTGAATAAAACTAATTTATCTCATAATAAATTATTTCTAATGTAATTTTAAAATAGTTCAATGTTCTATTGGATATTATAGAATCCATGACTTTAGTCATTAAATATAAAAGTGATAATTTGTTTTTAAATATATACTGCCTTGTATTGCTAGTATTGTTATCAAAAGATTAATGCAAAACATGACATTTTCAGCCCAGTTCTGAAACGCGTCCATATTTTATGGATCACTAACATAAGAAGGCCAACACAATAATTTTTCAGATGTAGAAGACAAGCTTTTTATCAGGTATGAATCTGGTATTGCATTATGTCATGTTTCCTAGAAATATTTTTTTTCAATTTATTACAGCTTGCTGATCTTCAAAGTTCATGTTTAGCTCTAGCACTGACAGACAGTTAGCAACTCAGGGCAATGGAATCTTGTGGCTTTGAATCTCTGTGCTGTGCCACATCTTCCTAATGAGGTTATGATTTCTTTGAGATAAGGATAGCTAGTCCCAACCCACCTATTTCCTTTCTACTCTGTTGTCTTTAAAATGCTAACTCTGTCTTTTACAATGTTAAGTGTTCATGTCTTACTCATATTGGTGATTTGAAATCCTCACCCAGGAGATGGTTGTATTAGTAGGTACAGATTTTGAGAGATGTTTAAGTCTAGAGAACAGGAATTTCAGGAATGGAACTACCACCTTCAAATAAGAGGATGAAAAGAAACCTGTACTTTGCATAAGGTAAAGAAACAGCCAGAAAATATTATCTATGAAGCTAGAAAGTGGAGATCCTCAGTAGATGTGAAATCTGTTGGTGCCACTGTGTTAGATTTCTCAGACTCCTGGATGTTGAGAAATAATTTCAATTGACTATTGTCACCCTTATCCATTGATACATTGTCACAGAGGTTAAAAAGGAGCAAACATACTGAAGGAAACATTTTCTGACTTAAAAGGAGAAGATAATAATTTTGTATCAACTAAATCTGGCTTTTGAAGATTTAATTATGTGCATGCATGTGTCTATGTGCAGGTGTGTGCACCTGTGTACTTGTGCCCATATAAGCCAGAAGAGGACTTGGAGGTACAGGTAGTTGGGAACATCCCAATTTAGGTGCTAGAAACCAAGTCTGAGCCCTCCACAGGAGTATTGTATTCTCTTAACCACTCTACAGCCCTCACTGCTGAATCTTGGATCAATTCATTAATCCTTTTTTTGAAAATAATAGTAGATTTCAAATACAGAGTGATATAACATAACTCAGACCATCTGTTCTGCCTGGGGGCGCTGTAAGGAAGGGCTAAGGAGCTATTACTTGAAGTGCTTTCTAATATACCCACTTTGGCCAAATATGTAATGATTTATTTGAAGAAAATCAGTTCAACTTGACTGAACCTATTTCTTCATCTAGAATGAAAATAAGAGGACTGCCCATACAACTGTTAAGAGGAACATATTAATACATGTAAATGGCTTAGAAAAAAAGGCCTTATCATACAAATTCTCAGTAAGTGAGTCATTGATGGCCTTGGTTAGAAGAGGGTATAGTTTGGATCACAGTCTCAAGTACTCCTGTTGAAGGTTCGATCTTCAGACTGAATTCATTATATTCATCATTGCTATTTTTTTTTAACAATTTAAAGAATAGCAGTTCTTTTTGTTTGTTTTTGTTTCATGATTTGAAGGAAAGCCCATCCTGCATTGCAACGGTGTTTAAAACAGTTGGTAACACTACATCCAACTCGAGAAGCTGAAATGAATGTTATTACTAAGCTGACTTCCTCTTTTTCTCTTTTTACTTAGCTGGGACCTGAGTCCATAAGACTCTGCCACCCACACTCAAGGTGTGTCTTCCTTTTAAGTGTTTCTCTAGAAACAGTCTCAAAAACATGGACCTATGTGTGTCTCCTAACTCTAAATCCAGTCAAGTCACCTGGAAAGAGTACCCTTAGCAGAAACAGTCAGAGGTTGTACTTGAGGGAAGTGATTGGGTCACAAATGCTCTGACATGGGTAGTGGATTCAGATAGTGATGTGCTATTGAGACAGTGGACACTTGGGACATGGGGTTTGGTTGCAAAGAGTGATTCATTGGTGGCTATGTTTTGTCCCTAACTCCCCACCTACCACCCCCACAACCTTTCTCAACTGGTCCTTGTTTCCTTGCTTCTTTTCTCACTTCCCTGCCCCCTGCTTCCTGAAAGACATAAAACAAACAGCGTTGATCTAACATATGCTCATTTCTGCATTGGTCTGTTTTGTCAAAAGTTGAAAGAGATGGGGCCAAGCACCCATGTACTTTACCCACAAGGCCAAATGAAGCTTTCCCGTTTTTGTAATGTTCCTCCCAGGTATTTGGTCATAGCAACAGACATCAAGTATAACATTTTTATTAGTTTTCTTTTCTTTCTTTACTTTCTATAATTTATTTATTTATTATGCATACAGAGTTCTGCCTACATGTATGCAGGAGAGGGCCCCACACATCACTATACATGGTTGTGAGCCACCCTGTGGTTGCTGGGAATTGAACTCAGGACCTCTGAAAGAGCAGCCAGTGCTCTTAACCTCTTTTTTGTTTGTTTGTTTGTTTGTTTGTTTGTTTTATTTTTGGTTCTACCCACTCTCAAAAGAAAGAAAAAAGGAAGAAAGAATCAAAGAGAAACCTAACTCACTATATCCATGAGAGATCAGCAATATAATTAAGAAGATGAACATTCAAACTACATTCCTGTCAGGGATGTAATGTTAGAGAATATTAATTTGTGCCATGTGTGATTTGACTAGATTTGAAGGCAATTTCATATTAATTCCATAGGTTTAAATGCCAAGGATTCACTCATTTTGGTGAGGCCCCAAAGCACGCAGTAAGCTCCTGACCTACAGGGATGATGATTTCATGACTGAATTGAGGAGATTTTCAGAACTGATAGCTGGAGCCAAGTGACTGCTCTGTACAGAACATATGGAATCACAGGAGAGAGAGAGAGAGAGAGAGAGAGAGAGAGAGAGAGAGAGAGAGAGATTCTTTTGGCAAAGAACATAGAGATTCCTGCATTCTGAAATACAGTTTTGATGTCTTAACAACTTATTAATAAGCCAAGATAACATGAAAGAGCAGGGCAATTTCTAGCCAGACTAATAAATGCCAAAACGTGAAGGACTACATAATGCTCAAGAAAATCATCATCCATCATTGAAATAATATCTTGTGGAAATTTTATGTGTTCAAAATAGATTTATTTGAACAGGCATCCCTTGTTCCTGCTTTTAGAAGTCCAGACTGCATTCTCAGCAAGGTGAATTTCTTCGTATAATTTTTATCACTGGCCATGAATACAGTAGATCAAGAAATTCCTTGCCGCTTCATTTGAATGTCTCCATGCAAAATGACAAAGGAAATAATAGAACTTTCAAGTTATGTCAAGACATCAGTGTGGTGAGGTAACGTGAAGGTGATCTCATTCCAGCAGAAGGGTGCTGTGCAGAACATTGATGGGAGAATGCATTTGCTTTGAAGGGAATTAAGTTTTCTTTTTTTTCTTTCCTTCTCCATACACTTGTGTTTGGATGTGAATCAGTAATTTCCTGGCAGCCTCACAGCACACTTGTCCTGAGATTTTCAATGTCAGGCATTATATGATTCGTATCCTCAAACAGTTCCCAATAGAAGTTGTCAGCTGCTTTCTGGTAGTGTGCCAAGTGAATGAATGCTCCTTTGATTTTCTATCTGAACATACATTTTTACATCGTGTATAATTAACCTGTCAATCTAGCATCTCCAGCAATATTGCACCCAGGTAATGGGAAGTATATTAAAAGCTCAGAACTCCAGTGGTGATATTTGCAAATTTTTCTTTTGCATACAGATACACTAGTTTTCTTTGCAGAGCAAAGGCCAATTTAATTTTTGGTAGCATATGTTTTGTTTAATTTTCTCCTGAACTATCATTACACATCCTAGAAAGAAATAAAATCGATCCAGCATGACATCTGTGAGGTAAACAAGCAGAATTTACTTCAGGCGGGGACATCTAGAGAAGAAAATGAGGGAAGATTTTATAGTAACTCAGCTAACACTTGATGTTCATAAATCAACATGGTATAATTTGGACAATCATTAGTTGATCAAGTAGTATGCTAACATGAAGCCAATGGATTCAGTAATTAAACTTTTTTATCATAAATGACCATATTCTTCAAATGCACGTAAGCCCATGTTTAAGTTTGTGAATGTGAGTGGCCAGGAACATAGCTCAATAGACACTAAATTCTTCATTAGAAAACACTACATCATAATAACTTTATAATGAAGACTCAAGCATTTTAAGTCAGGGGTATTCACCCCACTTTGCTTAGTCTTCTTGATTTTTGTTTACTATATATTTTCTATCTATAATCTATATATCTATCTATCACCTATCTACCTACATATATTTTATGTACATATAATCTTTCTATCATTAATCTATTTATCCATCTATGTATGTATCTATCATTCAATGTGTCTATGTATCTATCTCTCTGTCTATATCATCTATCTATCTATCTATCTATCTATCTATCTATCTATCTATCTATCTGCTAATGATGGTTGTTTCGGTGGTGTTTTGGTAGGAGAAGGGTATCCCTGACTTTTGTTGTGGTAAGTTCTACCGTATATGTCATAGGACATAGAACCTATAACAAAAACAAAGAAATTGAACAGAGCCTCACTATGTTCTTCTTTTAACTATCATGGGTTCAGTTTGGGTTTGTAACAAAGTTGAAACATTTGCAAAGAAAGCAAACTGCTATAACCACTCCTAACATAAGAATATAACATTTAGCCTTAATCCCCACAGAACCTTTTGAGGATAACGTGAAGTATTGTGACTGGCAGTGCTGAGACCTATGTCTATTCAAATTAATTGATGGATGATGGCTCAGCAGATAATTTGCCACTTCACTTAGAGGAAATACATTAAGGATCCACAGTTAAATGGGTTATAGAGAGAGACAAATTGTAGGAGTTCAAACTCTACAGATGATAAAGGTGAACTTTCCAGCTCAAAATGAACGAAAGTGCACACAAGACCTGAGATCAAGAGATCAAAAGTTCACTTCCAAGGCATTTCCTAAATTCATACATGGTGCTGTTTCTGGAGTATGGAATAACAAATTACACAGAAGGCTCTTTATTTCAAAATAACACCTCCCATGTGTTTTTAAGGTTTCTTTGATGTTTTTGTGAATATAGGTTGTTGGCTGTCTGTACACATCCCCCAAACAATAGTCCTTGGGTTTATCAGGAAAAAAAAAGATTAAACCCTAAAGAATACACTAAAATTATAAGCTATTCTATTCATTTTTTTGTCATTGAATGATTTCTATGTGTCTCTAAATATTATCTCAGGGCTACTCTGTTTATGTGTGAGATGAGAACTTCTATATCAGCTTTCTCTTGGTGAAAAGTGTCAAACACTGTCTTATTCTTACTATGAATTGGAGTAGATTGTTTTTAAAAACAACCACTATTTTTTAATTTACAGTTATGAAGAGAATGAGAATAAAAGCATTTGGGACTTTTATGATTGCTTCCTTGGGGATAAATGAGCGCTCTACAAAATTGGGACATGTGCTCCTTGTTCAGCAAATTACATTTAAGGAAATGCTGTTTCTCCCATTTCAGCTGGATCAGTCGTCAGGAAACCTCATTTCTGGAGCAGACTGGCCTCTAGCAATGCATCATGGGCAGAAAACGATTGTGTTTACAGCGTATCATCAAGGAATGCTGACTTTGTCAGCTACTAACAGATGATAAGGAACGTGGCACCAGGTTATGACCACCAACTCTATCATGTCCTCTTCCTATCCAAAATCTCCCTGGGCAAAGACATCCTAAGAATATGTCAAAAGAGAATGACAGAAATATCTGCAGAGTGGTTTGGATGTCCTCTAAGTCTTGGCGGCAGGGTTAGGTGATTTACCATGTGGCCTGATAATCATGATATGCCCCATTGAAGCTTTGGTTTCAGAGGCAGCTTCAGTTTCATATTATAGAGAAAAAGTCACAAATTTTGCCTTTGGCAGTAACAACACTTGACAAGCCTGTGTCTGGAGAAACCAGTCATTTAAATTTTAAGGCAAATAATGAAATTATAGAAAATAATAGGCACTTGAGCAACCCCTAAAAATTGAATGTTTTCCCTAGATGTTTTTAAATTATATGATAAACAAGTAATGGTTTACAGAGAGTTGCTTATAGTTGAATTTTAAAATTGTTTTTAATATGTTTTTATGAAAATGTCAGTTCAATTTGTTAATGTGTTTTTAAGACATTTGTTAGCACAGTATAATTCATCTAAGTTTTGCTAAAGCTGCTTTTAATGTCAATGTGTAGTAATACAGAACAGGAGACAAATCCTCTTCTCAAGTAGGTAGTTTTTCAGGAAAAATGTTGAATAAAATTCTAGTAGTTTCATCCAGGAGTCTGTTTATTTACCGTATATGAGAATATATTATTGGCTCTGTTGGTCTCCTTTTGGAGCTCATGTCCCCTTCAGGTCTTTCTATCTCCCCTTCTTTCATTTCAGCCCTGGGGGCCCTGAAGAGAATGATTTCCCAACAAAGGACAATGCATGCAGAGGACCTAAAACCCTGGCTCAGATGTAGTTCATAGACTCAGTCTCCATGTTGGGTCCCTAGTAAGTGTAGCAGAGCTTTCTCTGGAATGAGATCAGTGGTAGGCTCTCTGAACACTTCTTCCTGGAGGGTGCAGCCTTACCAGGTCATAGAGGAAGACAATGCAACTAGTCCTGATGAGACCTCATAGGCTAGGTCAGAGGGAGGAGGACCTCCCTATCAGTGGACTAAGGGAGGGGCATGGGAGGAGAAGAGCGAAGGAGCATGGGATTGCCAGAAGATGAGGGAGTGGACCACAGCCAGGATAGAAATTGAATAAATTGTAATAAATAATAGCAATAATAATAAATTGTAAAAATTCAATAAAATATTAAAAAATCCAAAACAAAGAAATTATATTATTATCTATTGTCAAATGCTTCCCAAATGAGAACCTTCTGGGCACTTTTATTAGAGATAAAGAATATAAGAGAAAGGATGTCCAAGACCCTTAGAACACAAGAAAGATAAGTAACAGGAGAGTTGTAACGTATGTTAAAATTAGATGAGTGCCTGTTTCAGAGGCTCTGATCAAACAGCAAAGATTCAAACACAGGACATAGCTTATCTGTCGGACCAATGAAGTTACAGGAAAATAGTAAAAAGGGAAATTAACAGAGCTGTAATTGGAAAGCCACGAACCTCATTTCCAAATGAATATATCCATTGGTACTTCCTTTGAAGAAATGCAATTTAGCCATTTATGCAGCATTCATTGGCATCAAGCAAAATCAGATTTACATTTGCCTGGTTTATTGAATCAATGGAGATGATGAAATTAGACGATGAGTATAGGATGGATTGTCATCAGTTTAAATTACCTTTCAATACAACATAAGACAAGAGTGCACTTAAGGCAGTCATTTCCTCATGACATTTTTGTATAATTTTAATTCAATATTTATATAAAAATAGAAACTCTTCATTTTTTTGTTTTTGTTTTACAGTAAAGAGGTCACTGATAATTTCTGCATGGTAATTCAATGTCCCAAGATGATCAAACACATTCAGCTTTCTTTAAAAGTGAACATTATATTCATATAAATTTTTACAAACAATAGTATGTGTATTTACATCAATAAAAAAATCAAATTTTACTTTAAATATTATATGGATATATGTGTAAGTGTTTCAATACAATGAAATGAACACCACTCAAAACCTGTGTTATGCATAAGACACAAAGAGGACAATTCTAGAAGCTTTTGTATTTTCTCCCAATTGTATCACCTATGCTTCAGAATAAACAACTACCATGATGTCTAGTTACATAGATTAATTTTGTTGAATTCAATATATTACGTACATGGTGTTATTCAATGTTATTCTTTTAGATTCAACTTCCTTAACACAGTTACCTTTATGAAATGTTATCTTTAACTCAGTTATATTGTTGAAATGCATTCATAATGCTCTCTGAAGCTTTAGTCCAGGTCCTTTCATTTGCTACACATTGCTAAACTGTGGACACACAATGATGATTATATATTTTTATGCAGATGAGCTTTAGAGGTTACTTCAAGCTGCAGCTCTCAGGAGCAAGCACTGCTAACTTTCTCACATTTTAGACAATAATTATCTATTTGCCCATCACTGATGCTCTCTTTCTCATAACTACAGTTTACTGAATTGCTTTCTATTTTTATCTTATTTTATTCTATTTATCTGCATTATTCTCCCTATCTATACTATACATCTCATTGAGATATTACTCTTTTTAGTTCTTTTTTTAATATGTTTCATTTTTTATATTAATTATAGTTTATTCACTTTGTATCCCAGCTGCAGCCCCACCTTCATCCTCTCCCAACCGCCCCCCTCCTCTCCTGTCATGCCCCTCCTCAAATCCACTAATAGGGGAGGTCCTCTTAATGATGAAGTGCCTGCATTGAGTTGGTGTGTAGGTAAGTCTGTGTTATGTTAAATGTTATGGGAAAACTCAGGGCATTGTAGGTGGCACCATTCCTTAGGCAGGGAGATCCTGAACTGTAATAAAAAGAGAAATCTACGGGAGCACAAGAGTATAAGCAAGTGATTATTTGTGTAATGATTTCTCTATGTTCTCCTCAGTGAGTATGATGTGACAATCTGCTGGAAGTTTCTGGACTTCTCCTCATGATGACTCTGATATGGAATTACACTTTGAAACAAACCTCTGTATTCTGCAAATGAAGCTTTTTGTCAAAGTATTTTATCACAGTAACAGAAACAAAACTAGGGAAAAGCGTGTGTGTGTGTACATATTATACATATGTGTGTGTGTGTGTGTATAATTTTGTTAGTAATGCAATTATTTCTCTTATGATTGCATGTAGCCACAGATCTTCTCAGACAGCAACTTGATTTCTGATATCTGTGTCTTAAATAAGAACAAGAATAGGGTTCTTGCTTGCACAAAACATCCCTTTATGTAAATGCAGCATACACTCATTTCATTAATATCTTGTTACTG
>REGO01000250.1:2554969-2565796 GCA_010120015.1 Rhombomys opimus
CTTCTGGTTAGTACAAATAAAGCTGCTACAAACATGGTTGAGCAAATGTCCTTATTGTGTACCTGAGCCCCTTTTAGATATATGCCTAGGAGTGGTATAGCTGGATCTTGAGGAAGTGCTATTCCTAGTTGTCTGAGAAAGCACCAGATTGATTTCCAGAGTGGTTGTACAAGTTGACATTCCCACCAGCAGTGGAGGAGGGTTCCCCTTTCTCCACAACCTCTCCAACATGTATTGTCACTTGAGATTTTCATCTTGGCCTTTCTGATGGGCATAAGGTGAAATCTCAGGGTCGTTTTGATTTGCATTTCCCTAATGGCTAATGATGTTGAGCATTTCTTTAAGTGTTTCTCTGCCATTGGATATTCCTCTACAGAGAGTTCTCTGTTTAGCTCTGTTCCCCATTTTTTAATTGGATTACTTGGTTTGCTGCTCTTCAGCTTCTTTAGTTCTTTATATATACTGGATATTAGCCCTCTGTCAGATAAAGGGTTCGTGAAGATTCTTTTCCAATCTTTAGGCAATCATTTAGTTTTGATGATGGTGTCCTTTTCATTACAGAAGCTTTTCACTTTAATGAGGCCCCATTTATTGACTGTTGCTCTTAGAGCAACTGAAATTTTTATTTAAAAAAATATGAACTATTTTCTTTCCCATCAGCTGTAGCATTCTTGTGTGTTCGGGATGCCAGCTTTTCCTAACTTCCACAATTGAATCTGGAAAACAACATTTAGGAGCACAAGAGGAAATCAGCATAATGCCACTACATGAGAGCCTTTGGATTTCATGGCAACATATATCCTGGGCATGAAGAACATACATGTATATAGATATTCAAGATGAATGTGATATTTGGTGATGAAGCTGTTTAATTATTTAAAGCCCAAGAAAAGAGAACTATATTTACAGAATTGAAAGTTCTCAGAAGACTTTATTTCAGTAGTAAACTTAAGAGCCAAGTAGCTCAAATAGGATTAAAATTAATTCAAAGTCTTTCTTACCTTCTGGACTGATAATATATTCTGCAAAGCAATTTATATGTAAATATTTATTTGATAACACAGTACACAATTTTATTGGGATAAACACACAGTTCAGCTGAATGTCAGTACTATTTTAAGACTAAATAAGACTCATTTGGTCCACCTAATACAACTTGTTTTGTGTTTGATGGTTGTTTATTTCAGTCTATAAGGTGTTGCCATCCAGACCTGTAAATTTGCATTACAATTGACTTATTCAGACAAACTAAACATCACTGTTCACTGCACTAATGATAACTAAATATCTTGTCTTTATAGAGTTTGAGCAAAGAGATATAAAGATGTCCAATGCCTTGCACAAATTTTCCCATATACTTACTTGCTGAACTGAGTGGACAATGAATCAAGAAGGGTGTATTTTGGTGTGTTAATGGCTAACATTTTCCCAAAACTTTCTTGTGGTCTTTGTTTCTTGACCGAAGCACCTGTTACTTCTTAAATGTCCTAAATTGTAATTAATATGTTAAGTAATCCATAGTGTGCTAATTTGTAAGGCATAATGCATGCTTGTTACATTTTAGGTTAAGAGTAGCCTTCCTCAGTTTCTACAACTTCCTTATTTTATTTGTCAGTTATGGCTTGTAAGAGGTGAACTGATTCTCTAGTTCTTTGTTTTCCAGTGTGGTTCAGTTAGGAATGACAGCTCAGGACTCTGCTAAAAGTGAATTGCCTTAGCTGGATAGTATTACTCTCTCCCTGCTCTGACTCTCTCTTTTTATTTTAGTTCTTGTTTTTATTTGCTTGCTTGTCTTAGGTTAAAAAAAATAAAATTGTGCTTTGCATCCCCGTCTGGCATCAGACCTCTTAGCCTCCTGCCTCAGTTTATCAAATGATGGGATTACAGTCATGTTGGCTGCCATGAGATCCAGTTTGGAAATATTCTCTTTTTGTGAGAAATTGATAATTGATATTACCTATTCCAAACTGAACTTTTTTTTTAAACTCTCAACCTTTGTTTTCTACTATTGCTTACAGTGTACCTACAGTAACTTATTGTAGGCTCTTTTACTGGCTTGAAAATGCAGAGACTAGGGAAGCATTCCTCCCTCAAGAACAGATTTCCACCCACGATTAGATTTTCCTATTTTGTATTCTGTTGAAGATATGTGTTAACTACTTGAACATACTGATGATGACATAGTTAATATGTGATCATGCTGGTAAGTTTTCAAAAGGCACCTTTGTAGTGCGTTTTGCTTGTTCTAACACTAAATTTAAATTTAAGTCTATTAAAAATATTAAAACCCTTGTTTTCTAGATTCCTTGGAAATCAAAGAATTTTGGTAGGTGTTATGAATGAGTCAGTGCTTTGTGATCAAATCAATGTGCGCCAATGTGAAGCCAACACTGGTTGCGCTTTGCCCTAGGCAGGCATACAGACACACACTCTTTATGTGAGTTAGATTCCATCCTTGTAAATCAGCAACAGTGGTGCTGAATGTAAGAAGTCATTAGGATCAGAGAGAGACATACGGAATTGATCCTGAATATTTATTCTCTTCATAAATGTTGTTATTCTCCCTGTTTGTCTTAAGCATCTTCCATTCATTATAAAGTTTTTCATGTCCTTTTGATAATCTTACATAATATCACTCCCTGTCACAGAGGCTAACTACATCATTTACTGCCCTTGGAATGCGCATTCATAACCATAGGTGAAACTTGTACACTGTGCACTGAATTCTGACTCCGACTTTTGATAGTCCTGTGCAATGGCAGAACAATACCTAAAAATTATTTTATAGGAATCAGGGTCATGATGTGCTGTGAAGTGTCATTTAACTCAAAGAAATAAGATAAATGCAGCTGTTGATATTCTCCTAATTAGGGTGTGGTGGGTACTAGAAAAAAATGTTATATTAGGTTTGTGTTTAAGTTGTATGTTTACTGGATATACACTTCTGCATTGGCATTTTTTCATGTTTTGTGTTGAAAGTACTTAGCTTTCTTCTATTGCCCCTCTCGTCTATGTTAGAATGATTTGTAGTTGTCTGACTTGATTACAGTGGACTTACTTTCAGAAGTTTACTTGATCTCAGAACCATGCTGTGTCTTGGGCAGTTTGGGTTGAGAATCTAGTACCTATCCACATTTTTCTTATTTCTGAAAAGTATTATGTATGTTCTGTCTCCTCTAGTTGTAATATTCCAGTTAAAGTACACCAATATTTGCACCATGTTAATGTTGCTATATTTTCAAATCTTTTAGTATGGAGGCGATCTTTGCTCTATGTATAGTCCAGTAATTCCTTTTGTGTGTATGTCTACTATACTATTGAGCTTAAATTCAGTAATCATGTTACACAGATGGGCATTGCTCCTTAAAAATATCCTTTAATTTTAACTTCCCGCTACATTTATTTGAAATTTTGAGTGAAGCTGTTTTAGCATCCAGGTATTAAAAGATTTTAAGAGCATTGTATGTGCCTCCATATCAGATTTTCACATTTTTAAAATGGTTGAATTTAATGCCTGTTTTATTTATTTATTTATTTATTTATTTATTTATTTATTTATTTTGCTACACAGTTGATGGCGAAAGTGAAATTTTGACAAATCGTTGAAAACCTTTTTGATGCCATTGTCTTGCACAGAAGGCAGTACTTAGTCATTGAGAGGCATTTGTGATTAGCTTTGACTCTATTCAGAAAGTGACATGATCTGACTATGGACTTCAGCTCTCGGATGATTTTTTTCCTTTGTCTTAATTGTTTTCCACAAAAATTAATAATTCTGAAGTCTTGAGAATGGTTTTTCTTTCTGTGAATCCTACATGTCAGTGTCCTTCATTCCTCTGAGGCTGACAAAGCCTAATTAGCATGCTGACCTCTCCCCCAGTTTACAGAAGAGGACCATAGCAATGTCAGTACCTAGTGTCCACTGGCCAGCTTTCTCTTTGCTCAAAGTTCAGCACCCCATATTCATACCCTTGCAGTGACAGCTCAGTTGTGACAGGAACCACAGTATTTTTTTTTTTATCCAGGCCAGTCTTTCTAGATGGTCCTCAGCATGTAGAAGAAAATGTTAGATTTTCCAAGTTGAATTTCCTGAAGTAGAATCTGAATTCTGGGTTTTGTAATATTTTGATATTCCAATATTACCTACTATGTGTGTGCTTCACCTTTCTTCACTCTAAAAACAATCCTCCTCTGTCAGAGAGCGAAATGCCTCTTTACCTAGGATACCTAACATGGCATGAAATCAATGTTACTAAAACTTTATATTCACTTGAAACATCCCATAAGCCATAACTCTTATTTTCCATTGCCCAATGTTTAAGTATGTTTAAGGCAATTCTCCAAAATTATGAGACAAATTAAACACACAAGAACGATAATTTCTGTTTGCCAAAAGAGACAGTGAATATTTTTAACTATAAAGTCAATGAGTATGGTAACTTAACAATGAAAAATAATTATTCAAGAAAATATGATGTTAGGAGAAATAATCTCAATGTATTCCAGTTACCTTACACATAAGTTTTGTAAGTGGCTTTGTTTCTGTTTCATAAGGAGGGTATAGCAATTCTGTGATTTTCTCTGTGTGTGTGTGTGTGTGTGTGTGTGTGTGTGAGAGAGAGAGAGAGAGAGAGAGAGAGAGAGAGTGTGTGTACTAGTTCTGTTGTTTTTGTTCTGATAACACACATTTAATAAGCCCAGGAAAGTCTGTAGCTTCACCTACAAAAAGACATCAACTAGAAATATTACCTTGCAGGACACTTGTCAAGTGACACCCTTGGAACATGTCCATGCATTGATTTGCCAGTTAGTTATAGCCTTCTTCATCAGTCTTCCCAGTCTCAGAATCTTGAAAATACAATAACATTGTTTCCTCTTCCCTTTCACATGTACAAAATTGTGTACCTATTACTGTGTAGCATGCCTCACATGTTTGAGGAGCCAATTCTGAATGCTGTGAGAATTCCAAAGAATTTACCAGTAACAAAGGATTTGCCTTGGGCTCATAGCATTGACAAAAAATGGTAAAAGTGGGTCTAACAATTTGTACACCTGTTAGTTGAACACATTTGAAAAAGACTGTATTTTTAAATATATCCCCTGTCTTAAATTTTGGAAATATATGCCTCAATCACATCACAATTAGTCTAGGAAGCAGAGATTGTTTAAAACCTTCTATGTGGTGTTTTCTACTATACAAGTGCAATAGAATATTAAATGATCCTCATGAGCTCATGTGTTTCAACACCTGGTTCCCAGCTTCTGATGCTGTTCAGGGAGGTTCTGGAACCTTTAGCAGGGGAAGCCTTGCTGCGTGAATAAAGTACTGAGGGCCTAGGGGTGTTACAGCCTGTACGCACTGCTATTATCTCTCTGCATCCTCACTGTCTGGATAGCATCAGTCCTGTTCTTATTCCTTCCCTATCATGACAGACTGTATCTCTCTGGAACTATAAGCCAACACTAACCCTTTCTCCTCTAGTCTCCTTCTGTGAAGTGTTTTATCACAGCAACAGAGAAAAGGCTAATAATATCACCTGATATTTATTTCCAGTGATGTTGCAGTAACTCCCTATGCAAGTATTGCGTTAAATTATGCCATATGTGTTCTACCAAGCACACACTGAAGTTTACAATGTCTTTTTGTGTCCTCATAATTAACGCCTTTGGGGACATATGCCTTGCAGGTTTAGAGTGTCCCAGAGTGAGATGCCTTCCCTTTTCTCACTTCAGATCAGAAAGCTAGGCTTTGATTCTGACATCTGGGAGGAATCTGATAACCTGACCATCACTTAAGTTCATGAAGAGAGTAACAGTGCCCTTAGTTAAAAAGTTTTTCAATGTATGTATTTTTTTACTTCTTGTTATTTTCTTATTTTCCTAAAGCTACAGAAATCTTCCTAGGATACAAACACAATTCCTGTCATTTACTCTCCTTTATACTTGTTTAGGATTACCAAATCTGTAGTTTTATTTAAGGAATACAGAGAGACAGACAGATACAATGACCATTCTTAAAGATAATGTGTGTAATATGTTTATGGCTGATGATTTTTGTCTTGGGCAATGCTCTTTCCAGCTCATATGGCTAATTTGAAATACAAAATCTAGAGTTTATACTTGTATTATCTAACCCTTTATGAAATTATTCTATAGAAAATGTGGGGAAAAGCCTTGATCTCATTGGCACAGGAGACAACTTCCAGAACATAATACCAACAGCTCAGTATCTAAGATCAACAATTAATAAATGGGACCATATAAAACTGAAAAGCTTCTGTAAAGCAAAGGATACTGTCAATAGAACCAAACCATAGCCTACAGAATTGGAAAAAAAATCATCACTTACTCTATATCTGACAGAGGGATAATATCCAGAATGTATGAAGATCTCAATAAATTAGACTTCAACAAACCAGATAATCCAATCAAAGTAGCATACAGAACTCAACAGAGAATTCTCAACAGTGGAATATGAATGGCAGAGAAACATGTTTTTTTTTTAAATTCTTTATTAATTACTCTTTATTCACTTTGTATCCCCCCTGTGGTTCCCTCCCTCCTCCTGTCCCAATCCCTCCCTCCCTCCACCCACTGCATGCATGCCTCTCCCCAAGTCCACTGATAAGGGAGGTCTTCTTTTCCTTCCTTCTGATCCTAGTCAATTAGGTTTCATCAGGAGTGGCTGCATTGTCTTCTTCTGTGGTCTGGTATGCTCCTTCCCCCTCAGGGGCGGGGGTGATCACAGAGCAGGCCAATCAGTTCATGTCAGAGATAGTCCTTGTTCCTATTACAATGGAACCCACTTGGATACTGAACTGCCATGTGCTACATCTGTGCAGGGGTCTTAGGTTATCTCCATGCATAGTCCTTGGTTGGCATATCAGTCTCAGGAAAGACTCCTGTGTTCAGATATTTTGGTTCTGTTGCTCTCCTTGTGGAGTTCCTTTCCTCTCCAGATCTTACTATTTCCCACTTATTTCCTAAGATTCCCTGCACTCTGCCCAAAGGTTGCCCATAATTCTCAGCATCTGCATTGATAGTCTGCAGGGAAGAGCCTTTCAGCGATCCTCTGTGGCAGGCTCCTGACTTGTTCCCTCTTTTCTCCTTCCTCTGATGTCCATCCTCTTTGCCTTTCTTGCTCAACCATGTTTGTAGCAGCCTCATTTGTAATAGCCAGAAGCTGGAAACAGCCCAGATGCCCCTTAGTGGAGGAATGGATACAGAAATTGTGATACATCTACACAATGAAATATTACTCAGCAATAAAAAAAAAGGAAATCATGAAATTTAAAAGTAAATGGTGGGATCTGGAAAAGATCATCCTGAGAGAGCTATCCCAGAAGCAGAAAGACGCACATGGTACATATTCACTCATATAGACATATAATATAGGAAAAACCTACTAAAATCTGTACACATAAAGAAGGTAATCAAGAGGGAGGACTCTTGCCAAAATGCTCAATTCCTATCCAGAAGGCAAAGAGATGGACATCAGAAGAAGGAGAACAGAGAAACATTTAAAGAAATGCTCAACATTAATCATCAGGGAAATGCAAATCAAAAGGACTTTGAGATTCCATCTTACACAACTCAGAATGGCTTAGATTAAAAACGCAAGTGACAGCACATACAAGTAAGGATGTAGAAAAAGGGGAGGACTCCTCCATTCCTGGAGAGAGTACAAACTATAACCACTTTGGAAAACAGTCTGGTGCTTTCTCAGACAATTGGGAATAGTGCTACCTCAAGATCCAGCTATACCACTCCTATATTTCATATACCTGAAATATGCTCTACCATACAACAAGGGCATTTGCTCAGGTACATTCATAGCTCCCTTATTCATAATAGCCAGAATTCAGAAACAACCTGGATGTCCTTCAACTGAGGTATGAATACAGATATTGTGGTACATTTACACAATGGAACACTACTCAGCTTTTAAAAACAAGGAAATCAAGAAATTTGCAGGCAAATTGATGGAACTAGAAAAGGTCATCCTGAGTGAAGTAACCCAAAACCAGAAAAAACACCCATGGAATATACTGACTTATAAGCAGATATTAGCTGCAAAATTCCTGTTAACCATACTAGACTCTACAGCCCTAAAGAAACTTAACAACAAGGAGGACCCAACAAAGGATGCTTAAATCTCATTCAGAAGAGCAAAGAGAATAAACATTGGAAGTAGCTGAATAGAGAGAACAGGACAGCCGCCTACCACAAATGTCCCCTGAAGACTTCACCCAACAGGGGTTCGAAGCAGATGCTAAATCTCATAGCCAAACTTTGGACAGAGCCTAGGGAGTAGTAGGTAAGAACAGGGGAATAGAAGGCCCCAACATGAACAGGAGCTCCGTAAGATGAAAAACAGAGCCAATAAATGTGAGCCCATGAGGGCCAGCAGAGACTGATGCACCAACCAAGGACTATGCATGAAGACCTAGACCTCTTGCTCAGATGTAGCCCATAGTGAGCTTTTCCTCCATGTAGGTTCCTTAGTAAGGAGGGAAAGGACTATCTTTAACATGGACTCTGTTGCCTGTTCTTTGATCACTTCCTCTGGTGGGGGACATTGCCAGGCCACACAGAAAAAAAGGATGCAAGCAGTCCTGATGAGACTTGATAGGCTGGAGTCAGATGGTGATGAAGAGGAGCTTTCCCTTTCTGAGAAACTGGGAAGGCAAATAGGGGTATAGAAAGTAAGTGTGGGACCAGGAGGAGACAAGACAGGGGGCTACCATCTTGATGTAAAGTGAATTAATTATTAAAATAAAGTTAAATAAAAAAGAAATACCTTATTAAAATACACTGCAATGGCGGGGGGGGGGCCAAGATGGTAGCGCCAGGAGAGCACTGTGTCTCAGGAACGGGAGAGCATTCTCCATGCAGCGACCAGGAGACTGAACTCTGGGCCCTAAAACTACAGTGATCTTGTTTCCCAGGTGAGGGGAGGCTCCCACAGCGGGAATCAGTCCGGTCCACTCTCGGGCTGCCCAGCCAGAACCCAGAAGAAATCCCGGGTAACGTGGGCACTGGGTCTCAGGCCAGAGCCACACGCCTGCGTGTTCCGATCACTTTCCCAGGCTGATCTGTTGGCACAAGGGTGCCAGAAACTGGGAGTCCCAGTCGCAAAAACAAACAAACAAACAAACAAACCAAGGGGAAGCAAAGTTGCGAGTCTGATCATGGGTCACCCAGTCTTTCCCTGGAAGGTCTCTCAGACCTCGGGTACCCGCCTCCATCACAACTGAGCTCCCGCTGCACAGAGGGCTGAGTGCCCAGCTCACCAGTACAGAGGAGCTGTGCTCCCCAGTGCAACAGAGACTGGGAACCCCTGTCTGAAGAGGGCCCCACAGGGAAGGAAGAAACCGTGCTGCTGGGGTCACCTAGTCTTTGCCTGGGGAAAGTCTCGCAGACCGCAGATTGCAAACAGGCAAGTAAGCCCAGCCATCACAGATCCGGGCCCAAGCAGGGAGCACAGAGTTATTGGGATCACAGCTCCTGCAGACTAGCAGGCAGGCACACCCCCCTCCAGCCCAGAGGCCTGCTTTGTACCAACTACACCTTACAGACAGAACTGTGTGCCCCAAGACACCAGAGTCTTAGAGTCACTGTCTGGAGAAAACCTAACAAGGAACAAGGAACAAAGCAAAGTGGACGAACTTAGGCAACACAATATATCCCTGGAAAAGCTCCCATAGACTGGCCCAACTCAGGGAACTGCTGTGCCCCAGATAGCCTGTTGTTACCAGGACAGCAGTACACATCCGCCACAGATTACCTCTTGGGTTCTGGGGCACAGAGCCCCAACCTCAGACCTACAAAAGACCGGGAACCCTGAGATCAACCCCAAGATACTGCTCCAAGGGGCAACCAGTTATCCCTAACAAAACCGACCAAACCACAGGACACACAGGTTACAGGAGCTGAACACTAAATTTACAGCAAGAAACCCAGAAGGAGGGCAGCTGTCTCCAGGATTTCTCCCGGTGAGAGGAGAGTCCTCTTGACTAATCAGGACCATAGTTACCACCCAGATCTATATGCCTGAGGTGAGCTGTAGCAACTCCTGAAAAACACCAGACATCCAGTGACTATACCCAAAAAGCTGAGAAAGCTTTCTTCAGGAAAAACCATCTTCCTGCCAAAGGGATTCTATCCACTACAAGAGTCCAGGAACAACCAGAAACTGACTTCAAACACCTAAGATAGCCCAATGGGTAGAGGACAGCATAAAAGTTCAACCAACAAAAGCCACAGCAATATGGCATCTCCAGAACCCAGTTATCCAGAGGCAAAAAGCCCTAGACACCCCAGCATAATTGAAATTCAAGAAGATGACCTAACATCTATGCTCATGAAGAAGATAACAGAGGAAACAAATAAAATAGGAAAAGAAATAGAGGAAGCTGCAGCCAAACAGTCTGTGGCCTTTAGAGAGGAAATGCTTAAATCACTGAATGAAATAAAAGAAACAGAGGATTGTTCAAACAAACAGCTGAAGGAATTGATGGAAAAACTTGAAAATACAGTCAGACAGGTGAAGGAAACCAACAAAATAACTCAAGACCTGAAGATAAAATTGGAAAAATTAAAAAAAAACACAAATGGAAAAAAAATTGTGAAGAGAAAGAACTTAAGGAAGAAAGCAGGAACTACAGAGGTTAACATAACCAATAGGCTACAAGATGGAAGAAAGAATCTCAGGTGTGGACGATACAATGGAAGAAATCGATGGATCTGTCAAAGAAAAGGTTAAATCTAAAAAATTCCTGACACAGACAGTCCAAGAAACTCAAAACAACATAAAAGGACAAAACC